>JAOUQT010054257.1:0-10716 GCA_025769995.1 Xyliphius kryptos | reverse complement strand
GTGGAGTTTTAATGTTCTCCCCGTATCTGTGTGGGTTTCCTCCCACAGTCCAAAAACATGGATTCAAGGTAAATTTGTTGCTCTAAATTGCCTTGTATAGTGTAAGTGAGGGAGTGCCCAGTGCTGGATCAGTGCCCGAAACGTTATCCCATGGATGGGCATAGTGGGAAGACCCAACCCCCTCCCCCAATTGACCATTGTACAGGATTAAGCTGAAGATAATCAATGAATGAAAATAATGCTGAACATTGACACACACACTCTCACCTTATGGTACATAAATTATAATATGTTTTTTTTAATACTTTTATTATTTACTGTATATCTACTGATATGTGTGTTTTTAAAGTATAAACTGTTGTAACCCGGATATGGCCCTTTAAATGACAGAAGTTGTCTTTACCTTTTTCATAGTTGCTCTGTATGTCTGCAAGCAGGGAGACGTTCTGCTGCTTTCTTTCCAGAGTCTCCAGAAACGAAACCAGATTCTCATGGTGAGAGAGCTCCTCAGCCACAGGAAATGACATCACCACCATGTTGATTGGTGTATCTCCTTCGGTAAGAGCCCGAAAGAGTGACGGGATAGGAGCATGCAGGTCTTCCACTGTGCTTTTTGAAGAGGGAGATGTCTCTTTGTAGTTCTTCGGGTTACACATTCCTATGTCAGTCGATGAAATAAAAATATTTATAAGGTAGTTCCAGGCCGTAAATCTGATTGGCTGAGCCATTTGTCCAGCCGTGACATTATTGACAATAATACCCACCTCTGAAAATAATACCCACCTCTGATTTTTCTAAACTGCCTTCTGTAATTTGGCCAATAGATGCCAGTATTTGATTGTTACAGAAACCTGAAACCTGTTACTCAGCGATTAGTGTTCACTTTGAAAATGAGGACTAGATCACGTCACACAACACCATTTTATGAATGATTTTGCTTTTTGTAAATGCATTCATGATTCGAAACTTGTTTTTTTTATTATAGTGTGTTTGTAACCATTTACTAAAAAACAAAAAGGCACTCAAGGTTGTACATTATTGTGAATAAATCATAGGAAAGATGTAACTGTACTCTGCTAGCAACACCTCTTTAACATGATTTACAATATTGCGCATCAGCCCATGACTTATTGCTTTTTTTATTTCCCAAAAAAAGTTAGCATAACCATGGCACAAAGAAGCCAAGGATTAAAAATGCAAGGTTTTTTTTGGACTCTGTGAGGAAACCGGAGAAAATTTTAAGAAACAAGGCAAGACAAGTTTATTTATAGAGCACCTTTCATACTGAAGCAATTCAAAGTGCTTTGTAAGAGTAGTTAAAAATAGTAAAAGCCATTAAAATAATTAAAATAGTGCATTAGGAGAAAGAAAAATATTAATAAACTACTGCAATTAAAGAAAAGTACATAAAAAGAGTAAAAGAAAATATCATTCAAATGTTAAAAAAAAACAATAGCAGATAGAACAAGAGAACATGCAAACTCCAACCGGATCGGATTCGAACCTGGACCTATAGCAATGAGGCAGACATGCTAACCACTACACCACCAGTAACACCCACAATGTTAATGTAAATCCTGATTGGGCCACATTTCTTAAAATCTGTTGTACCAAACATTAAGGTTTAAAAATGCTTTCAAATGCAAAAGGCTTCGAACCCAGATTCCATTTTTCTACCTTTCTGTTTAAGAATGCAGTAAGAAATCCATAATAATATGAGCTGCTTTTAGCGGTCCTTTACACACTACAAAATCCAGGCAATGTTTTAAAACCTCATGACAACATCAACAAACTTCTATGGCTCTTCAAACTGCAGTTTCATACAATTTTTGGGTGTTTATGGAAAGTTCTGGATTCAAGTCCGTTCAAAGATCCACCCTCATCAATTAAACACACAAAATATTTAAAGGTAAAAAGATTCCAAGAGGTTTTAAAGCAGTTTGCAGTTGAAATATGGTGTTTACTTTCAGGTCTTGACATAAATAGGGTGTAGAAAACCTTTTGTCCAGCCCCTTTAATCTACTCTAACAGAAGGAAAACAGCTGTTTCTGATCATTTTGTTATGGGAACTCCATTCCTGGCTGCAGTACAACTACCCCATCGCTGTAGCAATGCTGTCCTTTTGTAGTTTTTACAGACAGCAGTAATAACACAAGCTAATCCTTTTTCTTTTAATGCATGATACCATGTTTGCCGTAACATCACAGAGCTTCTTAACACGTTGTTATTCACATTGTAACTTTTTGTAATTAATGCATTTGCTGTGGGCGGCACGGTGGCCTAGTGGTTAGCACATTCGCCTCTCAGCGCTGGGGATTCCCAGTTCGAATCCCTATCTGGGTGGAGTTTGCATGTTCTCCCCGGTTTCCTCCAGGTTCTCCAGTTTCCTCCCACATTCCAAAAACATTAAGGTAAATGTAATGCTTTAGGGTATTTTTATGGTCTAAAACAGTATAGATTTTTGCTTGTTGTAGCATTTGGTGAATGGATACACATTTTATACCCTGTATCTTAGTATTGATTGTCAATATTATTATATATGAGTAAAAAGCGTTGAAATTTGATCAACTTCGATAAACCTGAGAGCAGCGCAATACTACACCAACAAACACTAATTTAACCTGCGTGAATTTATTTTTTAGATAAACATTATTTCGTATTGTTTGTTTAGTTTCAACATTGATTTGTTTGAATCATCATCATCATCACTCACCAACACAATCGCAGCATTCTTCCCACAGCGTGTTTAAACACAGCATACACTCTTTACAGCAGGAGCAGCTTCCTTCTGATGGTCGGCACTGGCACAAGCCCTAGACACAAACACACGTCTATATTCTTAGTAAAATAAATGAAATGGAAACATACAGACCGTTTAAAGACTACTGAGGAATATCCACACAGAATGCTGGCTGAGTCACTGGGACTTGCATGGTCGATGGAAAGACAAACATCAGTAGCTCCAGGGGTTTCTTTAAACAAATACGTCTATCCAAAATAAAAATAGGAACGTCAAACATATGGACATATGGACAAAGTATAACAGAAAAAAGTTTCAAAAACGAGGGAAAATATTAATAGAGCTTGTAAACTTGAGATTTTCTTAAGATTTGGAGTGGAAAATGAATAAAACATGCTGCACTGCAATGCACAGACCACATGGCTGTCTGAGGAAAGTCATAACTTAATTACAGGTTGAGGGTTTGAGCAAGAGACCAAAGGGCAGGTTCACAAAGCACAACTTTCATTTATGTCTATGTACATTATATGGAGAAAAGAACTGGAATACAGCCCTTGGTCTTTGAATTTAGGGGATTTATTAAGTCCCACAGTCACACGTGCATTACATCAAACACTAACTATGGAATTTGGACAATAGCAGACTTCCAATGTTTCTTATCTATAATAACTTAGCGCTGGGGCGTCTTGGTTCGAATCTTAATCTGGGTGGAGTTTCCATGTTCTTCCTGTGTACGCATGGGTTTCCTCTGGGTTCTCCGGTTTCCTCCCACAGTCCAAAAACAGGGATTTAAGGTAAGTTGAATGCTTTAAATTGCCCTGTAAAGTGTGTGTGTGTGTGTGTGTGTGTGTGTGTGTGTGTGTGTGTCCAGCAATGGATTGGCACATTTACATTACATTTAGTTATTTAGCAGACGCTTTTATCCAAAACGACTTACAACTTGGTTGGGGTCAGAACACAGGGTTGAAACAGCACCCTGGAGCAATGAGGGTTAAGGGTCTTGCTCAAGAAACCACACTGGTAACTTAATGGAGCTGGGATTTGAACCCCCAACCTTCTGATTGATAGTCCAACACCCAAACCACTGAGCTACCAATCCCTGTCCTGGGTGTAGCTGCCCAGCGCCCGAAACGTTCTCCCCTGGATGTGCATGGGGAGCCCCACCGGGACCCTCATAAAGGATTAAGTGGAAGATAATGAATAAATGAATGAAATGCAAAAGCATAGTCCTGGGCACTGACTGGAAAATCTCTGGATCTGTCCCCGCTTACCTTCACTCTATCTTTCCAAGAAACAGTTTGACTGGTTCACTTCACTCTAGTGACGAATGTTGCCTGGTGATTCAACCTGTGGTGCTAATTCTACCTCCATTTCATTCACCACTGCCAAATGGTGAAACAATCTTCCCAACTCTGTTTGTAAAACTCGAGCCACTTGAGTATTTTTAAGAAATAAATCAAATCTCTCCAGAAACAACACCCTAACCACTAAGCTACCATATAAGGTTGTGTATTATTGTGAATAAATCACAGGAAAGAGATGTTTTTAAGTCTGACACATAGCTATGAAAAAAATGTGTAACTATAGGCATTGAAGGCATACTGGATAATTCATTCATTATCTTCAGCTAGGATTGCTGAGGGGTTCCCCCATGCCCATCTAGAAGAAAACATCTCAGGCGCTGGGCAGATACACCCAGAACAATATATTGGATAATGATCAGGTTTAATACAACAGTGTAGCTGACGTTCTTTAAACTACTGACTTGAGTTGTTCTCTCATTTGTAAGTCACTTTGGAAAAAAGTGTCTAAAGATACTTCCACGAGCCCACACAAAGCCCCGACTCGAGCCCCATTGAACACCTTTAGTGTTATGTACTATCCGTGGCTGGAAGTTGTTTTGGTTTAACCCTGACAGTTGTGGCAGCATGGCACTCTGCTGAGTCGTGACTTATTAGCAGCAGTTGTGGTGCACCTGCCTGTAATTAAAGGTCCCAGGTGGGTCATTGTTTGATTTATTGTTTTCTTGAAAGGCATGATCATGGTTCGCAGAGCCGGCGTACCTCTTGCTATAGAAGCACATGGCTACCGACTCGGCCTTAGCATTCTGGGTATTTTTGCTGGGCTTAGCACTTTGCATGCTTGGAGAACATTCATTTTTTCATTTATGAGTCACGCCACCTTGGGTGGCCGCAGGCATCAAAGCGACATCAGGAAAATCTCCCGCTGAATGTAAGAGTGGGTGGCATGCAGTAAACAATTATTGTGATATTGCTGGTCATCACCAGGACCCAGGGTGCTTTAAACTGCCCTTGCTCTCAGTTGTTCTCCAGTTAGGCAACAAAATCCCACAAACACACCCCAAAAACATTCCGCCCTGTTAAAGCTGTAAAAAAATCAACTTAAATGGAATGTTATTAAAATTTCTGTAGGTCATATGTACAGGTGTTCTAATACTTTTGTTGTGAGGAACGCAAAAAAGATTTGGCGTTTTAGCTATTGGAGCAATACAGCATGAGAGGGCGTGTATTATTGTGAATAAATCACGGGAAAAGGGTGTTGTTAGGCATGACATGAAACAGAATATAACTACACCTCTTTCCCATGATTTATTCACAATAATATACGACCTTGAGCGCCTTATTGCTTTTATAAAATGGTCACAAATGCATCATAAATTGAATTATATATGTGTTTATTAAAAGTCACATCGTTAAAAAGCTGATCTTCCGCAACGTAATCTAGTCCGATTTTTAACGTGAACGCTGATTGCTGAATAACGGGTTTCCGGTTTCTCTAACAATCCCATACTGCCTAGTAGCCAAAATACACTAGTTAGTATTTTATCAAAACATAAGGAAAGTTTTTATGTCACACATTCACATGTTTTTATGTCACACATTCATACGAGGTTGAAGTGGTCAGAGTTGTGCATTATTGTCAGTAACGTCACGGCTGGACATACGGCTCAGCCAATCAGATTTAAGGACCAGAACTGACTGTTATATAACTTTTTATATTTTTATATTGTAAGTAAAATGAAAGAGATATTCTTTTCTGAGAGAATTGTTTCTAAAACACGGTTGATTAATTTACTCACTGTGGTCTGTTCTCTCGGCACGCTGACAGATCAAAGAGATCATCAATAAACCGTCTGATAACGTGAAACAAGATACAGAGGGAAACCGAGATGGAAAGTAAGTTTTACTATCAGCATTCTGATTTAGCAGAAAGAAAAAGAGGTTTACTGTCTTTTTTATCGGACTACATCTTCTGTTCTCTCATTTTGTTCCTCACTGTTTTAATTCTGATCTTCTTTTGGTAAACACATGTTCACTTAGAAAATAACATACTTAAAAGCCCTGACTCACACATCAGCCCTCACAGCCGGCCACAGCCGTCATCCACAGACATGGATGTGTAGGAAAAATGATGTATTTTATTTTCCTTTCTTTAAATTTGTACTTGTATTCATTACAGGTGTTTGATTTTATTGCTTCACACCGTTTCCTTGTTTTGCATTTATGTCTTCCTTAATGCATTGTTCTCTAAACCTGCTTTATTTCTGTGCTTTTAAGGAGAATCTTGCCTTTTTTGTTTTAAATCAGTGTGGACTCTTATTTTCTGGAGTGGAGTGGCACAGGAGCTTAGTTCAGCGCTGGGAGATCTAGGTTCTAATCCCAATATGGGTAGAATTTCCATGTTCTTTCTGTGTGTGTATATGTACTGTATGTGTGTGTATGTAATTACAGTCAGTGTCTTTTGTATTCTCATGTTTTCATACAAAGAAAGCAAAGACAAAATGATTACACCTGTGCCGGATTTCCACTAACACATATATACCTCCTCAACCCATAGTTACTCGCTGATGTACTCGGTTCCTACCAGTCCTAAGCGCTTCTCATGCCAGTCTGATCTGTGCTCGCTTTGCCTTCTCAGTGTACCGACCCATTTCTGTCTACCGACCCTGCCTCTCGTCTTTGGATCTTTTGTGGTTTACCTGTTAACGACCCTGAACTGTTTATCGTTGTGTGTCTGCCTAAAGTCTCATCCATTAAACAACACTCTTACCGTGATTTGCTTGTGCCCCCCCTTTTGCGACGGGTCGTGACAGTGATTTTATTAAGGAACATTGAGGCATTGTGAAATGCCGAGGAAGTGGTATCTCAGTGGTTAGGGTGTTGGGCTATCAATCAAAAGCTTTATTCACAATAATGCACAACCTTATGGGATATGGTAGCTCAGTGGTTAGGGTGTTGGACTATCAATCTGAAGGTTGTGGGTTCAAATCCCAGGTCCAGTGAAGTTACCAATGTGGGTCCTTGAGCAAGACCCTTAACCCTCATTGCTCCAGGGTGCTGCATCACCCCTGTGTTCTGACCCCAACCAAGTTGGGGTACTTGTAAGTCGCTTTGGATAAAAGCGTCTGCTAAATAACAAAAAATGTAAAAGATGGGTCATTATTTCATTAATTCTGGTGACACATGTTTTATGATAGTTCTACAATTTAAATCTAATAATTATTAGTAGGACCAATCATGACCCCTTAGATTTAAATTGTAGAACTTTTAGTACTGAATCCAGTAAATCTATAAGGGCAGACATTGTTAATCCTCATCCGTGCCCTGTTTGTGTGTCTTTAAGACTACATGTAGTCTTTATATTTAGATTGGCCCTGTTTCTAACAGCCGGACATATCTGCATGTGAATGTGAGTGAGCGTGAGGTGGCAGGACAACAGCGGAGTGTTGCTCTGACTCAGATGCTTTTGGGCCTCATGTGGTGTAGTCTGCTTTGTAAAAAGATAAGAGACTTAAAACAGTGTTGTTGAGATGGCAAGCTCCTGAACAGTCTATTTTGGAAATCCAGGGGCAATATACAAGTCAAAAAGGGGGCAGAGAGAGGGAGTAAGGGTTTGGAAGAAGGAGGAAAGGTAGGACTCCCTTGGGTAATAAGCTCAGTGACATCAGCAGCATGTTGTGATGGGAACTTGTTTGGACTGAGTTGCACGTTCAGACTCGGTGAAGGAGGAGGAGACTAGTTCCTGCTAAAGCCTAAGAGAAAAAAGAAGTCAGACGGAAAGAAACCAGTGCCATAACGACTTAAGGAAATGTGAAGGAAGGGAAACACAGAGAGGGTATGCAAGTGAAAGAACGAGATTGGCCCATGGCCATGCCGTCACTGATCGACTGGTTGATTAAGGTAAGAAGCTGAAGGTATGATACCTGTTCAGCTTGTATGTGTTAGCTTTGTGCTTCTGAGAGGCCCTTCAACGTGTAGCCTGGGGCTTTTAAATAACTGGCACAGGAATGTTGCTCCATCTTAGTATGAGGTGGGTAATACATTAGACGAATTAACTCACCAGCTCATGAGCGCTTCCTGTTTTAAAGTCATTTAAAATGGGGTCAAATTTATTATAAAGCAAAGCCACGTGTGTCAGTGATTTAAGTTTTTTTGTTCATGCTAATACTAAAGAGCTTTAGATTCTTTGAAACATTTGCTTAATTTAACATATTTAAATATGGATCCTATAATTAGGACTAAAACAATTGAAATCAGGTCATTGAGCAAAAAAGATCGACACAATATAATTGTACTAGCGGAATACCTGTGCTGTGCTACAATGGAGAACTTGATAACAAGTGAAAGTTGAAACGTAATTGTTTTTTAATATTACAAAACGGGTAGTTCTGGCCCTCAAATCTGATTGGCTGAGCTCTACTTCCAGTGTGACATTATTGACAATAACACACCTGAACGCTTCACATTCTTATCACTGTGCGATATACTTTACATAATTTTCCCCATGTTTTTTTTTTTTTTTACTAAACTGTGTTCTGTAATTTGGACAAGAGATGGCAGTATTTGATTGTTCAAAAAACCAGAAACCTGTTACGTTCATTTTAAAAACTTGACTTGATAAAAGTTTATTAGGGATTTTGCTTTCAACGCATTTATAAATCTAACATTGCTTTTGTATTATATTGTTTTATTATCTGCGTATGGACAATGGTATATACTGTATACAATCCCTTTACTCTGTTCTCTAACGGTCAGGACCCCAATAGTACCACCACAGAGCAGGTTTTTTTTTGGTTGGTGCATTGTTCCTATCCCAGCAGTGTGACTGAGGTGTTTAAATAAAACTACAGCAGCACCGCTGCACTAAAAAAAACCCTCACCGCATCTGTGTCACTGCAGAACTGACAATAAACAATCCACCACCCAAATTATACCTGTTATGAAATGGTCCTGACCAACAGAGAACCAACAGGGAACTAACAAAAGAACTTATATGGAGGAAATAGACTGTGGAGCAAGAAGGGGGTGTGTTAACTTTTGACTGGTACTGAGTATAGTATGAGTAAAGAGTGAAACTGTCAAGTGTTTGATCCAATTGAAACCAATATCTCAGCTCAACAATATTTAAATAATTGATCGTTATTGTGGTGTGAATGATCCCTCTGATCCTCTTTGAAGAAGAAATGGCTTGTGGGTTTTCATTGTGGCATCCTGGCAGTCTGTTAATTAGAAATCATAGATTCTGTTCATCAGAAACCAACACATGCGAACTGTCATAATTTCTTTTTCTTTGTGTAGTTTGAATTTGTCATTTATTATTTTAAGTGAATGTTTCTGTAACTCACCAGCATAAGGTCAGAATATAAAAATAATAATAATAATAATGAGTAAAAATACAGCATTTCAGGTAAATTTCAGGTTCTGAATACTGATTTGCTCAAATACAGTTCCAGTGAACTCCGCCACCATCCAACTCCAATCTTATTAAAATAAAGCAACCACTTTAATATCCCTTAATGTTTTAATTTTTTTACTGGTTTTTCCAATTCTAAAACACTGACTGAAGGAAATGGTTAAGTTAAAGGAGGGGACCTGGGCTCATGTTGCTTTCATTACGTCGACACAAAGCTCTTATTCAGAAATGAGTGTTTGCTTTCATCACCTCATGGCTCTCTCAGGAGAACTGCCATTTGCTTGGCATTAAATGTTATTGGATTCAGACCACAAACAACTCACATTTGCTTCTGAGTGAGTTGACTTGGTGTGTGTGTGTGTCTTGACTTTCTGTGTGTCTTTGTGTGTGCGTGCGAGTGTCAGTGTGTCTCTCTCTCTCTCTCGTGTGTCTGTCTGTGTGTGTCTGTCTGTGTCTGTCTGTGTCTGTCTGTGTCTGTGTGTGTGAGAGTCTGTGAGAGTCTGTGGGCGTGTCAGTCTGTGTCTTTGTGGGTGTGTCAGCCTGTATGTGAGAGTCTGTGTACATGTGTGTGTCTGTGTGAGTGTGTCTAAGTAGGTGTGTTCTCAGTTTTTAATACATGTTGCGTTCCTTTAACAGACAAGATGAAGCAAGACACAGGAACACCCACAAGCATTCTCTCTCTCTCTCTCTCTCAAAAGTCAAAAGTCTATCTCTTACTCTTATTTTTGTCCTCTGTCACTCTCACTCTCTTTCTCTCATTTTTGTTCTTGCTATTTCTCTCTCTCTCTCTTATTTGTTCAATCTTACACTCTGTCTTTCTATTGCCCCCATGCCCATCCAGTGGAGAACATCTTGGGCACTGGGAAGATGCACCCAGGACAGGGCGCCTGGGTCTATCGCTGGGTAGACACTCACTCACATATCCACACACACAAACTATACAGGGCAATTTACAGTCTTTGGACTGTGGGAGGAAACTGGAGAACCCGGAGAAAATTATATTGTAATTATATTTATTAATTCAGGTGTTTTATTCACTAATACTGCCCTGTGTGTATATAACCAGAAAAACCTGACTGCCTTCATAAATATTTGTAAGCGATACAACCAGGACAGGGTGCCAATCCATCACTGGGTACACACTCACTCACTCACTCAGTCTCACACACACACACACACACACACACACACACACACGATAAAGGGCAATTTAGAGCATTCAATTTACCTTCATGTTTTTGGAATGTGGGAGGAAACCGGAG
>JAOUQT010054238.1:0-10716 GCA_025769995.1 Xyliphius kryptos | reverse complement strand
AGCGCCACGGCTCCGCCACGCCCCCCAACGCCACTGCGTCACACTGCCCCCACAGCAGTTTCTGGATGCCCTTGCATCCAGACTTGTTGGGGGGTGACTGTGTGCACAAGCTGCCGTGGAGAGAGGGAGAGATTCCGCGATGTTTCTCCCGCCTCCATGCACGCGGATCCGATTCGGTCTGCCCACGAGCTCCTGACGTCATCTCTTCAGCGTAGGGCCACTTGCAACAACACAAAGAAGTGCAAAAAAAATACTGACAAAGATTTCTGTACTAGTCTAATATGTCATATGAAATTTGAAGGTCACCAGGTGACAGCCTATTTTAATTCATAGACATTAAAATGGAAAAAAATCCATTTGATGATGATTAATGATCATCATAGGGAAACAGGGAACACAGTGTCTCTGTATCTGTATGTCACAAATAGTAAACTGAAGTGACTTTTTAATGTATTATTTTTGGTTTACTACATGCCAGTATGTACACATACTTAGTCCACGATCTGTTTTATGGTTCTCCAAATAGAAAGCAAAGTCCTCTTCTTACATACAGAAATAAATGCATGGCTTGTAAACACATGATCAAAACCTTTCTTTTGACTTTTTGCACTTGAACAGCATTTTTTCAAAAGAAACCTTTACACTAGCTTCTGGCACTGACATCAACAGACAGGTCAATAAGTAGGTAAATACCTTAAGCACAAGTGTACATGGAGTCACTGACAAGTGGTACTCATCCATCCCAATAGTGTCACTAGAAATTTTACACAGGTTCCAGACCTCTATTTGAAAGTATGCTAACATTCTAGCTTGAATGTTTTGCCTATATAGTAGTAGACTTCATATTAGCTTAGTTTGTTTGTACGTGTCAGCAGAAAGTTTGCCGTCTACATATTTTGTAGCCTCAACATTTTTAACCTATTTAGTTAAAAAGCTTGCAATTTTTTTAGGATTTAGGCAACAAGTGAGTAAAAGTTTTATTAAAGTTACATTTATTTAGACAATGCATTTCAGTAATACATATAATTGTTAGAAACTTTTTAGACATCAAGTGCTTCAGCAATTAGTGAGGCAAAAGTTTTATATTGATTTTTTTCTGCCAGCAGCAACATTGTTCATCCATCCATCTTCCTCTCCATCTACCCCATACTTGGGACATAGGGGGTTCCATGCCCATACAGGGGAAAACATTTTAGGCGCCGATACACCCAAAACAGGCCGCCAATCTAACGGTGGGCACACATTTACTCAGACATACACAGTTTATAGAAGAAATTTAGATCAGACGATTTACCTTGAATGCATGTTTTTGGACTGTAGGAGGAAACTGAAGAACCAGGAGAAAACCCATGGAAACTCCACACAGATTTGGATTCAATCAGGTACTTTGGAAACAAACCATATAGTACCTTACATTTTAGGATAGTTTTGTAGTTAATGATAAAATAAACGACATAATTTTAATAAAACATGAATGTTGAATGGTTAGCATTGTTAGCCTTAAACTAATCTAATTTAAGTTCATAAAGTTACTTAATTATTATGCTTAACCACTTGACTAGTTTTTATTTGCAGTATCAACAGCTCCTACTTCATAAGAGCTATCACAGTCAGAGGACTATAACAATGGCTTTAGAGGACTTCAATATTTTCAGAAAATTAAAGGAATGATTTAAGACCATTGTGTTCATTCAGACTGAAATAACTAAACTATGGTTTTTATGTCACAGAATATTTTGTAGAACTCACTAATAAGTAACACATTTTGTTTTAAAACAAACTTTACAAATACTTTTAAAAGTATTGGACCTAGTTGACCTGCACTTGCTTGCATAACATTCTTTTTTGCAGAGGTAGAGAGTATTGTTTGAGTGCAGAAATGTGTGTTGAAGGTATGTGACAGCATGACATAACACACACATCCAAACATGCCACACACACACACATTTACACAAACACACAAAATGAACATAAAATGCATAAAAGAGATTTTATATAGACTTTCATGAATTTTATTAATTTTGACATTAACCCTAACTATAACTACACAACGTGTTTTCACTCTAAACTGGATATGTTGGGTAGTCCACAGTGTGTAAACAGCTTTTGGTTTCCACAGTGTTAGATATACCTAGTATTCACACACAAATACTTTACAATGATTTGTAAGTCTTTACTAGGCCTTTTTTGTCCAACTAATAAGTTTCTAGTTAATAATGTTGCTAGTTAGGATAACAATTAAGATTTCCAAAACAAAAAATATCTATATGGTTGTAGTATAAACTGTGAGTCTATTTTACATACCTGTGCATTTTAAATAGTTTATAACAATTGCAATGTTATGGCATTATTGTGTTTGCTATTATTAACACCAATACTATAAAACTGTCCGATCAAGTCTCAAAATCTGATTAGCTAAGCCTTTTGTCCAGCCTTCGACATAATTGACAATACTTGAATACACACCTCTGATTGCTACGTGATATGTATCAATATGTGATCTACAATACATTATTTTAAATCATTTACCATTAACGAAAATACTGATTATTATAAACAGCCAGCCAATTCACAATGAGCACTAGTTGGGTATCCTGTTGCTCAGCAGTGTTCACTTTTAAAATCGGACTAGATAATCTCACTAAAGACTATTTTATTTTTTATTTTGTTTTCAATAAGTTAATTTATAAATCAAATCGTTTTTTTCATTATATTGTGTTGGTAACCGTTTTGCAAAAGAAGACTGCAGAAGACCCTGCTTGCACCCTACATTTACCCAGAAAACAGTCAAGTTTGGTGGAGGAAAAATCATGGTTTGAGGTTACATTCAGTATGGAGGTGTCCAACACAATCTAACTCCAGGTTAACCACACTTCTGTGAAATCAACCTGTCCAGATAGAAAGCAACACCAGTTTTGAATCAATTTCACTTGCTGTTGTGCAACTGGAACAGACAACAGGTACAAATGAGAGGCACTTAGCAAGACCAAATATTTTATTCATTAAGATACAGGATATGTTATTTCAGTGTTACCTTTATTTTTGGAGCAGTGTACATTCTAATGTTATTTCAGCATGTTAATGTAGTTAAAGTAAAGTATATGTATAATTTCAACACAATTTTTGTATACGACAGGATTTTTGTCCAAGCTAAATCTGACTATTTTGTCCTGATTAAATGATTAAAATTAATAAATGATACAAAATGTTATTTTGGTTTAATAAGCATCATCCAGAACGCTTGCCTTGCATATAAGCCATTTTTGGTTTTCATCGAGCAACTACAAGTCATTATTTGTTCTTCCTACACCTTGGATAAGCAACAAGAACAATATTGTTCATCACGCATTGATTAGAATGTAAAGCAGTCAGAGCTGTGTATTGTTGTCAATAATGTCACGGCTGGACAAGCAGTTAAGTACTTCTTTTATAATATTGATGTTAATAAAAGTAAACACAACAATGCGTGCCCTCTAATTGCTTATGGCTTTATTTTACTAATGTGAACTGGCAATCAGAGGAAACCAGAGCACACATAAGAAAATCACTAATTTAATTGTGAGTTATTCGAATACAGGTAATATTCAGACAACCTCTTTAACTAAACTGATAATATCAGTTTATATGACTATAATATCCTTTATATGACTCATTCTTACTGGAAATGTAAGATAAAAAGTCCACCTCTTCCAAAATTATTTTCCTGATTAAGTGGAATTATAGTTTTTCTTTCCTTTCTCCGCTTTGTTTTTCTTCCTTTCTCTCCCTTCTCCTTTCTGCCTTTTGTTTGTTCTGTTCCCTTTTCTCTAGTTCACCCCCTCCACCCGACAACAGCTGCCATCATCTAATTGGCTGCGCACCGAAAAAAGGGTGGAGCTATGTGTCTTCTAGTGGTATTTTTCCTTCCCAACTAGAACAGCCTGCTCAGTTTTAGCAGAGCCAGCAACACACAAGCTTCTCACACAGCACTCATAAAGAAAACAATCACCTTACCATTTTCAAAACCATTCTTGCAGCCTACTGGATTTTCTCTTCCTTACATGGTTCATAAGAAGACATAAGGGATTAAAGGATTTTTTCAGTGCTGTTTTCCAGCGAGTTGTCTCTAGGAAACCATGGAAACAGACTGATACAGCTAAGCAAACAAACCCTAATCAATACCTGGAGAGCGACGCATGTGTACAGAGGATGAGTCCAGCTTTGAAAGCGCTGATGGAGGGGCGTAGATACCCAGGAAAAGGTCCAAAAATGGGAGGTGTGATGCTGGAGCCATTTGTTCATCAGGTCGGAGGCCATTCGTGTGTCTTGCGTTTCGGGGAACAGACTATCTGCAAACCCCTTATCCCCCGAGAGCATCAGTTTTACAAAAACCTTCCACCAGAGATGCGCAAATTCACACCGCAGTACAAAGGTAGGTGTGTTAGAACGAGTTACATTCACACCATATTGGTAATATTCAGTGATATTGTCACTTGACTCAGATTCCCTCTGTATATAATGTGTAGTATTTTTGATTGCATAAGTACAACTTATGATTATTAAGGAGTTGCTGTTTTTCAAGCAAAACACTGATCATTTACACTGTATTGTGTATAGTTTGTTACAGTTCAGCAAATGTAGAATGGAACTGGTCTTGACAGACCTAATCACAAAGATTTGTCTCGAAGGGTCTTCTTAAAATGTACAATTTACCAACGATAACACACTAACTTTTTACACACATTTAGTGTTGTCATTTACAGTGCTTTAAAGTACAGCAAATAGACAGTACTTGACTTAGTAGCAGTGCATGGTGGTGACTGTTCCAATACACAGGCCTAAAAACCAACACTGAACTCGTTTAACAGGAAAAGTAATACCCAGTTTCACTGCGCACATGGATCCAGACATTTTAAAGTCAGTGCCATTACTAACACTCGCCCACATTGACATTTACAACTCTTGACTCAGCAGTTGAAGGTCTCATGACTGTTCTTGCTGGTGCAAAGATGTGACGTCAGAGTTAGTGACATCATCAGGTGATCTGCAGAGAACCGGAAGTCCCAGGGACCAACAGCTCAAAGGATTTTATTTCTTTTGTGTGTTCATGATATTTCTGCCTCTTATTTCTTTATAATGACGATCATAAAAGGTTCCCATCCCATGACTAAGGCACTATCTATTTATGGCTGCCATGTGGCACATATTGTAAATCGTCTCACATTGCACACTGTCTGATTGCGGAATGTTCTGTCTGTCTGTGAACTTCAGTGAGGTCAGTTTATAGTTGTACGGTAAAAAAAAAGAACAATTTGTGCCATGGTGGCCTGTTTTTTTTCTGAAAAGAACATAGAACCAATACTTAGAAAAAGTTTATGAATCCTGAATGCTCATACTATTCTATGTTTACATGGAGATCATTTAAGGCATTTAAAAAGGCAGTATTTTCTTGTCCACTGTTGTCATCTGATTAAAAATATGTTGGAATTCCATTGTCAATTATGTTTACACTTTAATTTCTTAATGAATATGTTCAAAAACGTCTTAGACTTAGGATTACAAGTAAAGTTAAACGTCACTAAATCGTCACTAAATCTGTAGTACAGGGCGATCTCTGGTTCTGCTTGCTTCTACCATAACTAAATTTTTAGGTACACCCCGACTTGTTCACTACGATATGTGACAAATGTTGCTTGGTGATTCAACCTGTTTAAAATTTATGTAGAAATGTATATTAAAAATATGAACTGAATATACAGACTGGGTGCATGAAGTCCTGTACTCTAGTATCATGTTAACAATTTCATATATTTTTTTCTGTTCCTTGCTTTTTGACCTTCATTTATATTTTCTGAATAGGTGTGGTGTCAGTAAGTTTTGAAGAGGATGAGGAAGGAAACCTCTGTTTAATTGCATACCCCTTGCATAATGACTCGTCAGACCAGGAGAATACAGAACCAATGTGTGACGGAGAACCCAAGAGCAAGTTCCTTAAGTGGAGTAAAAAGAAATCCTCCGGTATCATGGAAAGCGACCGAGTAAGACAGAGCCGTAAAGACGAGAAAAGTAAAAGGTATTAAAGCCTACACATTTATTCATTATATTAACACTTTTTTAAATTATTTTATAAAACAGATAGGTACGGTCCTTAAATCTGATTACAGGTGTAACTGTACATGCCTCACGTCATGCATAACTCATTTTTTCATGATTTATTCACAATAATGCATGCTCTCTTGTGCCTCATTGCTTTATTTAATATGATGAAATAAAAATAAAGCTTTATTGCATTTAAACAAATTCCTCATTTTATATTGAATGTGTGAAACTGTTGTAGAACAAAATCATATAGGATATGCCATAGACACTTATATAATCTGTCACTGTCTTTGCAGTAACCGTGAGGAAAAAGCAGAGGTGTTGTACTACAGCCTGGAGAAAGGGAACATGGCACCACAGATCAAACACAACCCATGGAGTCTGCAGTGCCACCAACAACATCTTCAGAGAATGAAGGAGAACTCCAAACACAGAAACCAGCACAGTATCCTTTTAGAGAAAAAGATCTGTATTAACTAAGCAAATGGGTATGAGACTCACATTGGACAATAACTGCAAGTGTAATTGTTTCAACAGTTATATAACCTTAATATATGCAGTAAACAGCTTTTCATTTGTTAAACAAACATGTCCGCACAACCTGTGGTCATGAAAATGATGTAAAACTGTTTCAAAAGTGTCTAACTATTGCCGTGCATTAAGCAGAGCAAACTGCTGGAGATACTGAAACTACTAAAACTGGATTGAGAACTGTCCAACACAATATTGAAAAGTGACTGGGTGTGAAACATCATCTTTCAAGGAATGAATGTGGTCAGAAACATCTTAAAATTGTAATCATTACAAATCAAGTTAAAGTTTAGTGAAATCAACTCCTAAAAATAAGAGTAGAACTATGTTAGAAATATGTTTAATAGAGAAGGTAAGAGCATTTCCACACATATAATATGAAAGAGTTTGGAACTAAACAGCTCTGTAGCCTTAAGAAATCCACTTTTCGGTGAAACTAACCAGTAAAAATGTTTCAATTTGCTTGAGAGCATAAATATTGGACTCTGAAGCAATGGAAGAAGGTCAGATAAGTCCAGCTTTATCCTATTCAAAGAGTGATGGGCCCATTAGGGTATAGGCAACAAAAGTGATGAACCTTTTACGCAGTGATCAAAGCTCCCATCATTAATATCTTGTCCAAGAACTCCAGAGAGAAATAAATTGCAGTCAAAGATGCCACAGTTAATGCATGCCATAATCAAAGTCACGGCCCAACTAAATATTAGAATTTGGTACTTTTTTATCTTGGGTTCCCATCAGATTGTTTACTTCTTTAATTCAAACACCCTTCAGAGTTTATACTTTTAGAAAATCTCACATGGCGGTACCGAGTTCCTTGTGTTCTGGATCTGAAGATGGGAACTCGACAGCATGGGGATGATGCATCAGAGGAGAAGAAAGCCAATCAAATTCGCAAATGCCAGCAGAGCACATCATCTTCCATAGGAGTTCGACTCTGTGGGATGCAGGTACATTTTGATATGCTTAAGATATTAAGTTGGTTTGTTATTGTAGAATTAGCAGTTGATAAAAGAAAAGAAACTTCATACTAAATAATGTAGTAAATATGGGCAAATGTCTGTGTGTTATGGGTGCGTGCCGGAACCCGAGCGAGCGCGCACAGCGCAGAGCCAGGTTCCCGGGATGGAACTGATGCCCTTTACATTTAAACACGGAGAGGGACAAACGGAAACCAAGAGTATATAATACAAAAGTCACGTGACAAACAAATGAATCAATAACAAAACGGCTGTAGTTAAATGAGGGAAGTTTATTACCTAAAAAAGACAAAAAAACAAGGTTCAAGTAAGTTCAAGTAATTTATTTATATAGCGCTTTTTACAACAATGTGTCATCACAAAGCAGCTTTACAGAGTCCAAAGCCTAAACCCCCCAGAGAGCAAGCCGAAGCGACAGTGGCAAGAAAAAACTCCCTGTATCTTTTTTAGGTACACCAAATGTTTCAACAGTTATTCTCCATAATTCCAACTTAACATATAAAAGCAATTTGTATAGAATGTTGAATTATAGAATGTCGGTGATGACAGATGATTTTCAGCACTGTGATGACACCGATGTGATGAATATGTGTTAGTGTCTGTAGTGCTCGTATAACAGGATCAGACAGCAGTGTCAGACCTCAGTGTCACTACTAAACTGAAAATAATCCACCAGCTAAAAATGCCAGACACCAACATCCCATAGGCCTCTCATGCTGTTGGACTTTTAACATTGTCTGGTAATTACAATTATTTTCCAAGGCAGCACAGTGGCTTAGTGGGCAAGGGGGACCTTTTTCATTGTTTCATGGACATGTTCTGATGCTCACTTACCCTGTCGGAGTGGTCAGTGGTCAGTGGTCAGCATGGTCAACCTGACTGATCTGTGGCCATGCGGTATCATAAACAATAAACTAAGGTGCGCTGTAAATTCTGACATCTTTCTATCAAAACCAGCATTAACTCCTATCCCAGCTTACCACGGTTGCTTTCTTGAACTATTTTAAATAGATTCTGACCACTGCAAACTGGAAACAGCCCAAACTCTTATTTTTGCTGTTTCTAACATATCCGTTTTGAGAACAAAATGTTCACCTGCTGTCTGTTATATCCCAATACACTGCATCTATTACCCTTTAACACAAACTAAACACAACTCTGTTGTCCGAGGTACTAAATTTTATTATCAATTTATAATTCATTCATTTATTCATTCATTATATTCTTCTTAATCCTTTACTAGGGACCCAGCGAGGTTCCCCATGCCCATTCAGAGGGGAATGTTTCGGAACTGGGCAAATACACCCAGGACAGGGTCCACAGACACACAGACTGTAATTGGGCAATTTAGAGCAGTCAATTTACTTTGAAAGTTTTACTGTTTTCATGTTTTTGGACTGTGGAAGAAATCCAGAGAAAACCAACGCAGACATGGGGAGAACATGGAAATTGCACCCAGATTAGGATTTAAACGACCGATTAGAATTTGCTAAACACTACGCCACCACGCCGCCCTCAATTTATCATAAAAAAAAATATATTTTTCCATCAACTTGTACAAAAGAAAGTTAAAAAACAGCAGGCACTTTCAAGTGGTGAAAGCACATACATTTAGTGTTTATCTTTAAGATAATTTTAAGATAAGAATGCAAACGAAGCGTAGCAACATAGTACTATGTTCTTAACGTCATGTCTGAGCTCAGCTTTGATTACTTTTGCTCTATAGGTACAAGGTGTAGTTAAAACATTCACTACTGAATTTACTCAGGTACACACTGTTTAAATTTTAGAGCTAACTCCAGTATCAAAGAAAAAACAGCCAAATCATAGAAGCTATACAATAAAATCCTATGTTTACATCCAAAGTCCAGTGGTTGCTGTGGCTAGCAAATAAGCCTTTTTTTACACTGAACAAAAGCAAAACATGAAACCAATAAAAACATTAAATTAAATGAATAATCATTTTAAACATCTGCTGTATGAGGCCATTTGTAGACAACACTACTTAGTTTTAAGGATTTTATTTTATTTGGGATTCATTTTCTAATGTTATTAGCTTAAAATTTACTACAGATAAAAAAAATCCTAGTATTGATATAGAATGTAAGGCCTCACCAGTTTTGTTTTCTGTTAAGATAAATTACTTAATTGGTCCTTGTTTAAGTTATTTATCTGTGTTTGCTTATTGTTTCCATTCTGGCCTCAGACCAGCATTAGGTTTTGTCTCGCGTTGTCCGTTTTCCCATGTTTATTGGTGCCTTGTCCCTTTAATAAACCCTTTCATTTACCCTCGTCTCATCGATCCATTTAGCACTGCTAACATGCTACTACACGGGTTGACAAAATGTATGAAATAGAACAGAAGTATAAGCAAAAGCAAAATTGTTACAAATTATATAGTGGTGCTTAAAGGTTTGTGAACTGTTTGAAATGTTTCTCGGATTTTGCATAAATTTGACTTAAAACAGTAAAGACCTTAAAACACAACAAAAACAAATGAGAAATATTACACTCTGTCATTTAATCATTCTGGAAAACAATGCAATATTGCTTATCTGTAGATAGCAACAGTTTGTGAACTGTGCTTTTTAGATACCCCTTTCTTATGACCATGCTATGCACATCAACGTTTAGTGTTTTCTGACGATGGACTAACTGCCTATTTAAACCCTTTAAAGGCATAGTCTAAGCATTTTCTGACTTAGCATTACCAAACAATTTTTTAGGTCCTCGAAAATCTTTTTCAATTTTGTACCATTTATCAATAATACAAACGTGTTATGAAGCTCAGATGTTGCTTTGTAAATAAAACAGAGCACAAACTTACACCTTTGTTATTTCACTAAATTAAAGCACCCAACACACATATTTACCTTTGAATTGCCTGTTAATCCTAAGGTTTTAAATACTTTTGACAATTACAGTTATATAATACAAGATTTATTTTCATTTGGTTTTTAAAATGACAAGTTAGTTTTTGTCAGAGTTTTGTGCTATTTGTTAGATTTGTTTCTATTTATATAATATAAGACTTGTTTGAAGACATGATGGGCGGCACGGTGGCTTAGTGGTTAGCACATTCGCCTCTCAGTGCTGGGGATTCCCAGTTCGAATCCCTATCTGGGTG
>JAOUQT010054237.1:0-20971 GCA_025769995.1 Xyliphius kryptos | reverse complement strand
ATTGATACAAATTTCATATTTTTTAGTAATACAAATCTGAGAAATGGAAGGTCAGAGAAATGTAACTGGAGGCAATGTTTTTTGATATTTCTCCAATCGGCCACTCAATTTCCATGACTTCTAGCTCCTTAGCCGCAAGCGAATCTAAAAAGGTCAAGCTAACAAGTGTGAAATGCAATGTCTATTTCTATGGCTCAGTGATAAAAGCTGGGACACCTCTGTACCTGAACACAGGACTGGGACAAATGGTGAAGTGTGATGGATAAAATAAAATGTTTCTGGCAGCGGAAAAAAAAGATGTGATTTAGATATTATTTGCTTTAGCATTTTCTGGGGAGCATGTTCATGGTCTCACGATCTCCTTTATTTAATGTTTACAATAAAATAAAAAAAACCTTTTATAGATACCTGTGTGCCATTTGGCTCTGATTACTAAAGATTTCTGTATTAATGCAAATTTCTTTTATCCATCCATTATCTTTCGCTTACTCCTCTCTTAAGGTCTTGGGGGAGTTCCTTATGCCCATCCGGGAAGAACGTTTTGGGTGCTGGGCAGATACATCCAGGACAGGGTGCCATTATATCGTTGTGCATAAACTCACTGTATGGTCTGTAAGACACTAAGACACACACACTGTATGGTCAATTTAGAGCCAATTTACCTTGAATCCATGTTTTCTGACTGTGGAATGAAACCGGGAACACAGAGGAAACCCATGTAGACATGGGGAGAACATGAAAACTCCACACATTTTGGGAGTTGAACCTGGATTCCAGCACTTAGAGGCGAACATGTTAACCTTAAATCAAATCTGCTGCCCCAGATTGTTTTATTTAAAAGTCAGTATAAAGTAGTCAGATTTCATTCACCAAACTAAAGAAATGCTATACTGTTACCAGAAAGAAATCAAGACTGACAAAACCATGTTGAAAAATATCTTAATAAAATGTAGCAGTGTAAAAGAAGGTCTTCTATTTAACATACTAAGTGACTGTTTTATCTCAGGGCTTTCATGGCCAAAATTAAATTATACTATTTTACATTATTAATATACATATTATCAAGAGTGCACATTGCTCTACTGCTCTCTGCTGTGTTTTAAATATGAGCTGAGTTCATGTTATTACCCTTGATTGCTGCTTTCTGTTGTATTTTGTTATTTTGATGTTGCTCTTTTGTGTTAATTGATCATATGATGCTTTTTTTTATCACATAAGTTCACCTTGGTTCTGTGTTCATAAAGAGAGCGTCCGGTAGTTGCCATGACCCTTAGTTTCTACTTTGTGTTGCCTTCCATTGTGTTTTATAATAAAGCTTCTTTGTTATCTGCTACCTGGCTGAATGTGGCTGGTGCATCATCGGTCACGGAACGTGACACATACAGGGGCGAGATTAAAATGATGACAAAGTTGGTTTATTTCAGTAATTCCATTCAAAAATAAAAATTTGTATATCATATTCATTCATGGATTGGCGCCCTGTCCTGGGTGTATCTGCCCAGCGCCCGAGACGTTCTCCCCTGGATGGGCATGGGTCTCTCAAAACCCCTGAGCAGTACCACAGACTAATCGACAGATCGACATTGCTGCAGTAATACAAAGGAGCGCCAACCAAATATTGTGCTATACATGCGCATACTTATATAGTCTGTGCATCTTGCCCAGTGATGGATTGGTGCCCTGTCCTGGATGTATTTGCCCAGTGCCTGAAACGTTCACCTCTGGCTGGGCATGGGGAACCCCCGCCCCATGATCCTATAGGGTTAAGTGAAAGATAATGAATAAATATGTGGCACTGTTGCTTAGTGATTAGCATGTTTGCCTCTGAACTCTGGGAACCTAAATGCATATCCTGATCTTGGTGTACTTTCTAGGCTCTCTCTGTCTCTGCATGGATGCAAAGATGCAAGGTAAATTAGCTGCTTCAAATCGCCCCTTTTAAGTCACCCCATGTAGTGTGTCTGTGTGAGTTTGCCCAGCAAAAGATTGGCACCCTTTCCTGGATGTATCTGCCCAGTGCCCAAATTCTCCCCTGTGGATGGGAACACCCTTTTTCTAGCTGTAAAAATGGTCTTACATACTGACATAGACACAGAACGTCTTTCTATCTGTCCCTTCCATTCATGCTACTCACTGCAAACAGGAGCATAAGACAATCAGTTACATAAGGGACATGCAGATGAGCCTCGTTACTTAACCAGATTTACTCAATCTCTTTTTCATAGACTGCTTAATCATTCCCTTTGTGTCATATATTCCCACTGCTATTTTTAGCTGGACACAAGCAGGCCTGCATGCCTTTTCAGTGGAACTGTATGTTTGCTTTCATATTGAAAGTTTGCAACTGATGTACCGCACTGGGCATTTCACTTTCTTCACCACTTAGAACAAGATGGTTCCTAGTCCTCTTTCTAATATATCGATATGGAAAATCGAAGTAAAGTAAAAAGGATGCAGAATTAGGCCACCACATATTGCAGATTATTATCTTGGCCTCTCAATAAAACATCTGTGCTGACTACCTTGTCAGCTTTGGGTATAAATTCCATTCCCTGGAAAGAGAAGTTATTTTTCAATCATGGAGTCGATGACGTGGAATGCTGAGTTGGGAGAATATCTTAGGCTTTAATGCTCATTTGTAAAATAAGACAAGAAACCAGAAAGAAAGGATCGACATACACTACTGTTAACTATTTAGAGCCATACCATCACAGTTACCTCTGGTTCTGTCATTTTCCCTTTAGTAAGCATAGCCAGCAGGCTGGGGAACACCAAATTTGCTGCCTCATACCATTTTTTTTGGCTTGGCACTTGCACAAAAAACATTATGCCATTTACTTCTTTCAAGCATAAGACGGTAAACCAGAAACTCTCTCCATTACACTCAGACTCGTTTCTATTATTCGGTCCATGCAGCAGTCCCCCGGCAATGGTACTTTTTGGTCCACGTTGATATGGTGGCTTACTGCACAGATCATGAAGTACATCGAAATGGGTTAATTGCATAAAGAGGAATTAGCCCCATCAGGGGATTTCAAACTTCATTAATGCCAAGCAGAATGAAAAAGGTTATGTTATGGCAGCGTTGCTTGCTTGCACTTAATTTAATTTGTGCCATGAGCAGACACATTCTTACCTTAAACATGATCTTAAGGCTCTAGCTGATACTGATTGTTTCCCCTGGGGAGTTGGTAGTGACTGGCAGCCCCGATGCCAGCTGACTACATCCGGGAATGTGGGCAACACACTGACTTCAGCTGTGACTATAAGCCTGCAAGTGAGGAAGGCTAGCATTAACCTACGCGTCACAAGCCCCTTGTGCATGACAATCCCATACCCTTCTCTATTTTCTAGCGCCTGCCAACCATTTGTCCAGCTTTAAACTAGGTAGTATTGTTAGTGCTGGACTAACAATAATCCACACATGACTAATACACTACTGTTCACTAGGTAGAGCTCTGCCATCACCGTTTTTTCTGGTTATGGCATTTTTATTTAGTATGCATTGCCAGTAGGCTGGGGAACATTAAATTTGTTTTCACAAACCATCACCAGTGTGCTATACTGCCTCATCCCCCTTTTTTGGACTTGGAGCGTACTGGGTTGTCAGTGCACAAAAACCATTATGCTATTTCTATTATTCAAGCCTACAAATACTACATGCAGACAATAATACACATACTCAAAAAAATCTCATTTTTATTCCCATTATTCATGCAACTTTGAAAACAAGTAGGAAAATGAAAAAAATACGAAGAGGGATTTTTTAGTTCCACACTTATTGCCATTTACATGGCCATTTACACAGCCATTTCTGTGAGAAATTTACATAGCTTTAGAGTGCACAGCAGTCAACCAAACTGTCAGAACTGCCACATGATCTTATGCTGCCACTCTGTCATTGTCAGTGCTGGCAGTTCTTCCCTTGCCAGACTGACACCTTTCCATAATGTTCCAGCAAAGCCAACTCTTTTAGTTTCATTTTACATAATGGAATTGATATTCTGATGTGAAAGGACCCAAAGTCAAACTCTAATATACAAAAATTATTTCTATAGTTACCCATGCATCCACTTTTTTATCTGTGTTTTGCGTCTTGTGTCTTTAAATGAGTCAATTCTAAGCATTTGAATGTATCATATCCATTTCATGTGTTTTTGTGCCATTATACACCATTCGACAATGATGATGGATTTTTCTCTCAGTTGGTGGCATGCTTACTCTGGTCTACTCATTATAGTTTTCTATGTATTTGCCCTTCAGAGCTGATTTATTATATGTAGACATTGTCGAGCTCTCCAGTAGAGAAGTAGGATTTAAATTTCCATGTTAAACTTGATGCATTCCCTCCCCCAACCGCTTCCCCAACGTACATAGGCAGTTTAAAAGTCACCTTAGATGCCATGTTTATTTAGAATGCTAAAATGTAAAAATGACAGGCTTTGCGTGGAGTAAAGCTGAAAGTGTTGAGATTGGACTGTGGATGCCTTCTTATAAGCCTGATCATAGGTCTCAGCAACATGTGATTGCATAGTATACCTGTTTCTAAGTTCCAGTTTATTTCTCTCTTCATCATGATCTGCCATAATAAAATATGCTGCTCCGTTAAACGAAGTGTTTTTTCATGTTGTGAATAAAACCAAGCATGGAAAATAAAGCCATTTTATTCCGTTTCCAATGTTCACTCCTGCTGGCTGGAGTTAAAATAAGTCAGACTTCTCCAAAGCGTTACAATTGCGGCATTTTGCGCTATATCTGTTGCTTAATTCCCGTAGGTTAAGAGTTCAGAAAGTGTTCAATGTCATTAAAATTTTTATACGAATGCAGGAAGGGTTTTTAAGGCCTTAAGCAAATAATTTATAATGGCACTACATGCTCATTGCTTCAGTAATATTTCACATCTAGGTAGCAGAGGATTTTAACGCACACACATGTCAACCCATAAAAAATAAAGTAGGTATGTATATTCATTCATTTATACATTCATTCTCTTCCACTTATTCCTTTATGAGGGTCGCGGGGGGGTTCCCCATGCCCATCCATGGGAGAAAATCTCGGACGCTGGGCAGATACACCCAGGACAGGGCGCCAATCCATCGCTGGGTACACACTCACTCACAGTCACACACACATATAGGGCAATTTAAAGCATTCAATTTACCTTCATGTTTTTGGAATGTGGGAGGAAACCGGAGAACACGCAGGAAACCCACGCAGACATGGGGAGAACATGCAAACTCCACCCAGATAGGGATTCGAACCGGTAATCCCCAGCACCGAGAGACGAATGTGCTAACCACTAAGCCACCATGCCGCCCTAGTTCTAGTTAAATTAATTTTAAAAAGTAGTGGAGATTAATCATTTTTATTTTGGAAGATTTTTGCCCAATATGCATGTTCTAAATGTTTCCAACAACATACTGTACCTCACAACCGCTGCTCAGTGCTGCACTACACCAGTGCTGCTGTAAATCACAGGGACCCAAAATCCTTGAATTGAATGAAGCAGTGAATAAAATTTCCATGTATGATGCTCCACCTCTAAACTGAGCTACAGGTGTTTTCACTAAGGTACAAATTGGTTCGTATGTAGAGTTTCCCTCCTAATTTTTGTTCCAAAATTTAATTTTTATTTCTCAACTATGTACACTCAGCACTTAATCTTGCTAGAAAAAATGAAATATTTAGACATTTTTGCTAATTTATTAAAAGAGAAATCTAAAAAAATAATATGGTCATAAGTGACCACACTTACCGCTTGGAATTAACCCCAAAAAGTTCAATCTTCATCTAGCGACTAGCAAATTTTATTTCTCAGTGTCTGAGAGTCCATGCAGGCTTTCATATGTCTTGCATTGAGGAGAGGCCTTTATCAGGTCCCTCTGCCATAAAGCCCTGACTGGTGGAGGGATGCAGTGATCGTTGACTTTGTGGAACTTTCTCCCTACTGCATCTATGGAGCTCAGCCACATTGATCTTTGGGTTCTTCTTTACCTCTCTCATCAAGACTCTTCTTCTATGATTGCTCAGTTTGGCTGGAGGGGCTGGTCTAAAAAGAATGCTGGTCATCCCAAACTTCTTCCGTTTAAGGATTACGGAGGCCATTGTGTTGTTAGAAGCCTTGAGTGCTGCAGAAATTCTTGCCTATGCCTTCTTTCTCTTAACTCCTGGAGCTCCTTTGACCTCATGATTCTCATTTGCTCTGACATGCACTGTGAGCATGTCTGGAGACTTAATTGGAGTGCTGGACTCCAATGAAGGATTAGAACCATCTCCGGGAGAATCATAAGAAATAGACAGCATGTGAGTTAAACACGTGACACAGCAAAGGGTCTGAATACTTATGACCATGTGGTATTTCAGTTTTTATTTGTATTTTTTTTTAATGATTTTAGCAAATGGCTGCAATGAAACAAACAGTGAAAAAAATTAAAGGGGTCCATCCCCACTGTGTACATAGTGTGTGTATGCTCAGAGCTTTTGAGCATCAGCAGAGTGGATTACCCCATTATACTGCCGGAGGATGTGCCCTCTAAAACCCAAAACATATCAAAAGGGGGGAAACTTCTATTCCTATTGCACATCAGCACAGATGTTCACATTAGAGAACATGAAAAAAGAAAAGGAACACCAACCATCTGAGATGCTGGGAGGAGCTCTTTTCCTCAACAAGACCCTCAATACAAGCACAAAATTTATATTTTTACAGCAGTGGGCTACACTTTTACACAAAATTTTATTATCATCAAAATAGACAAGATTTTTCACCTAATCCGATCGGTTGAGATTTGTATTGTTAAAGTGGTAACCTAGTTTTCCGCCTTCGCCTAATTTCCAAAACCCCAAACTTTTCAAACGCTGTAAAAATCTCTATTGGATTAAATAAAAAAGGCACTTATGTCTCACACCTTAAAGATGGCTGACTTTAAGTGGAACCACTAAATGCAAGAGAGTTGTAATCTAATTATGTCCTGCAGCATGCATTCCAAAAGACAGGTACCTCTTTTTTCATTAAGCAAACCAAGACAGCAGATATATCATGCTGAAGGGATGCAACAGAAAATGGCTGCCTAACGGGGTAGGGAGTTGGCTGAGAGGTGGAATCAAAGAGTGATGAATTGTATGGTATGTGGTGTCATTAATAGAATTTTGCATGGAAATGCATTGGACACTGCTAAAATGCAAAACAAATCTGCACTTAGACTAAAAAGAGAGAGCTTTTGCATATAAATTATTTAGAACACTTAAAGTTGTTGTGTCTCGTACATGCTTGTACCACGCGTTCATTTCAGGAACACAATTAGGGTAATATCATTACAAATTTTTGGTATATGAATTCGTGCTTAAAGGATCTAATTTTAGATTTATATAAAAATATTTCTGCAAAACTTGGACCTAACATTTGAAATTCATTGGTAGCTAATATTAAATATCTAAATATGGGAAATGGGCTGCACGGTGGCTTAGTGGTTAGCACATTCGCCTCTCAGCGCTGGGGATTCCCAGCGGGAAATAATGTACTTCTTTAGGATATGTGTTAAAAGCACACATTTTTGACCTTCTGACAGTTTTTTTTTTTATTGACTGCGCACCGGTCCTTTGTCTCTGTATTTCACAATTTTGTTAATTATTGTTAATCAGCCGGTTTGTTATTGTTATTGATCTATCTGCAATGTACATACAGTAAACCTATTTAAGTTGTCATCTGTGTGTGCTTTGTCTGTTTCCCGGTTTCTTCTACATTAAAAAAACTTTTCTACATCATCCTGGGCTTGGACTTGATATGACAATAGGAAATTAATTTAAAAGTCAAATCAATTTAATTTAAAGGTGAAGTCAGAGTCAATTGTTTTCAATTATTGATACAACGATCAGTTTGGTGTTGCCTAGCATGTTTTAATTGCAGAACAGTAATCCACCAAGTCTGAGCTTCATAATGCATTTTTAAAAATAAATGAAGTCACAAACAAAAGTTATAAGAATATCGTTGGTTGTGTGTAAGCTCATCAGGCTAAAAAACATTATAAAACCATCACTACAGAGTTTGGATTCCAGCAATGCACAGTCCAACAAACTGGCTCCATTGAAATTCATCCTGTGGCCCTACCATTTGGGCCTTTCTCTTCATTTAACATGGTCTTATGTTAGGGTGAGTGATGGTGCTTATCTAGTCCTCCAGACAGTTTATTATAATAGTCTAGGAAATTCAAGGAATAAACAGAAGAGTAGTTTGTGTATGTTAACAGTATTTTTAGAATAATGGTCAAATTAATTTACAAAACAGCTAAATCACTTAAAAGCATTCATCTTTTTTTCACAGTCCTTATCCACTAAGAGAGATTGCAATTTAAATAATAAAATTCTTACTACTATTAGGGAAGATTTTAAATCCTAAACCAAGGTACTCAAACTATGGATTTCAGGAAAAAAGAATCATTGTTTCCAAATAAAAAAAAATCAAGATGATTAACATCTTTCACAGGCATGGTCAACGAATCAATCTTATTCAATAAAGTGGTTGTGTAATATCCATGTGTAATATCCATGGCTTGAGTTTTTTTTTTCTCTAGCCATGAACTTTCGTAGCAGGGTAGCGCTACAGCCTTGGCTGCACCTGCAGTTAATTATCGCCTCCAGTGTTAAGTGCATAAAAGATCAGAGCACCTGAGCATCAGTGCATAATCATTAACATTGCATTTTCTTAGAGGGCACAGAAACATTGGTTCCCAATCTAGTAGGTATTATAATGGCACAACCTTGGCATCTTTTTTCCCCCTTTTGTGGGAAATTGTCCAAAAAACAATTGATTAACCAATTGGTTAAATGTGTTATGTACACACTTTATGCTACAAATTTGATCAAGGTAATGACATCCTTTAAACAACCTGTTCTTATATATTTTAAAGATACTATTTGCAAGAAAGCAAGAAAACTTGCTATAATTCTTTACAAATAAAACACTATAATTGCTGTGATAATGTTTTGATTTTTGTAGTTTTTAGAATGGAGCAGCTTGATTATGACAAGATTGTTAAATACTGTAAATAGAAGACAGCTTAGAGCACTGGCTAAAATATATTTTTTCAATCTATACTAACTAAAAAATGTTATTGATAGTGTCACAAAGTTTCAGTTTACAGTTTTCCACAAATACAGCATGTTCTATTTCCTCAATACTTTGGTGGATAGCACTTATTCATCAATAAAGGTAAATAAATTGTATAATTAAATGTATGATTTGGAATAAATCAGTTTAGCAAGCCTTAATAGAAATCAATACTTGTATTTACTGAGGTGAAATTAAATTTATCGAAGTATATAAGCAGATTATTAATGCTGCAAATAGCTGCTGTTCATACACTAGTCAGATTTATTGTGTTTTCTTATGTTGTGTGTATGTGTGTGTGCTTTAGTTTATAGGTAAGTAAAAAAATGTACATTTAAATGTTCTTAAGAGAATCAGTAACACATGTTATATGCTCAAAATCATTCACTATTTCGTTTGAATATAAAGACATTCAATCTGGTGGCTTTCTGAAACAGTGCACACTAGATGTGTCATCTTCATCAGTAAACATGTATTCAGATATGCAGCTTTGGGAAATAGGTTTAATGAAAATAATTAAAATAATAACATATTCACTTTGATTCAAATTACTTTTAAATATCATTCAGAAGTGCCAAACAAGGATTTTTACTTCTATACTAAAACTTTATAAGATCTATTATAGTATTCCTATGTAGGAATAATGCAAACATTTTACTTGTGATGATTAATTAGATATTGAGTGGATTTATTGGTATGAATTTAGGTGACTGATTATACATCACAGTTTTATGGTAAGATAATTTTATAGTGATCTCAGAAAAAAAAAGATGAAAGAGCTTTGTGGATCTCTGGCAGGATTGTGGAGAGAAAAATGGAATCAAATACCCTTCAGCCAGTGCTACTGGCACAAAGGTGTAGGAGTAATTGATAAATGTGTCATCCCCCTTCCCATTTAACATAAAAGCCATTTACATTTTAAAAGTAAGCGTTTTTCTTGGACATTAAAAATTTATCTCAGGAATACTGTACTGGAATATTAATTCTGTCAACCCGAAGTCTATAAGGATATGTTCTCCGATCCATAAAACTTACAGAAATGTTTACCTGTATTTTTTAAACCTATATTGCTTTTTCTTCAGCAGCAGTTTCAAAGCTTGTTTGGAAACAGGGTGTAGTCCATTTTATGTCCATTGTGTGTTGATTGCTAAATGTTAAGCTTTTTTAAAGTGCTATTTCAGGAGATTTGTTTTGTCATGATTCTTATTTAATAGTCCTTTATTATGTAGTACCAATATTTTGTAGATCTCACAGTATCCGCAAATTTTCTGTGAAGACAATATTGGGCCATATTGTTTTCTTTCTTATATCTGGAAATTAGCAATATGGAGGTGGGTTTTATAGACAAATGCAATTTTAACACTGGCAACACTGTATGCAACCGCATACAACCTCAAAACTATAGCAATTTTTGACACTTGCAGGCTACCAGCGCCTGTAAGATCCTATTAACCTATCTTCACCTTTATAGCAAAACTGTTATGAGGAGAAAAGGAAGGCACCAAAAACAAGGGATTTTGCTCATAATAGAAAATTTATTTTAAATGCTTTTTAAAATATAAAATTGCATAAACATTAGGAACACATGTCTAATTCCTCCCCAGTTTTCCCAGAGTCCCAGTAAACAAGAATTTCATGGTCTTATTTCATGGTCTGACCCAAGAGCAGTCTCCCTTCAGTGTGTATACAAAGAATGAAATAGTTCATAATATATCATTTTAATAAGTATCAAGTGATATTTGTTTTGCAAATTAAAAACTGAAATAGAGTTAAGTGATTTTTTTTTTTTTTTTAAATACCACAATATTTGCAGCAGTATTAGTTTATTCAGGCATTGTAATTTATGCCAATTTTTAAAAGATCCAAGTATATTTATATAGTTTAAATTCATTTTGTGCATCCTGTTAGTGCTGCATGTTGATAGATGTATTTTTTTTTTTTTAATTTAGTTACTTTCCACTTTTATGTTCAGTAAATTTAGTACTCATAATGTCAAGGGATGATTTAAAGAAGGAAACAAATCTGACTTAAGCATTCTGCAGTTCCATCTAAACTGAGTGTTGTTGCATCTTTATCTCAATTCAATCCTGCATACTCTTGGGCAATAAAAGGAGAATATGTGGGAAGATGAATCATTTGTCATTTCTGTACTAAACATTATGACAGCTTGATTGTAAGGTTGTGATGAGCGAGGCATAGATGGCATGTCACAACCCACTGATTCAGACCATTAAGGGTGTATAAGCTGGAGGCTAAATACTATGTGATCTACAGTTATATAACAGCCTGCCTCAGAGTCTTTCTGCTGTCTTAAACTGACAAAGCCTATAGTGGATGCACCATTAAGTGCTGGTCTGTGAAGTGCATTGTTTCTTATAATGAGGTCTCAAGCTGATATCTCACAAGCTGTATTTTTCCTAAAAAAAATTCTTGACCCTGGTTTCAAGTCATGTTGCTTTGCATGTCTTGTTTCTAAAACCTGCCAATTCATTACTTTTGTTCAAAGCCATCATCGTATTTTCAGGAATTGCCTTTTCACTGTCAATGCCTTGTACAAGTAAATGATTAATAATAATAATTCAGAGAGACTGTTGGATTTGTGGCCCGTTGACTAAGCTTTATAATTGACATATTTTTGGAAGCCATTAAATTTCCTCCTACTTTTCTTGAGCATTTATTACATCACTTAAAACTGCACATTTTCTCTGGCAGGCTTGCCTCTATTAGTGCAATTAAAACATTCCTTTATGAGACAATTAAATGAGAACATGTAATCCTAAATACTCATTGGAACTTAACCTTTTAAGTCCCAAAATAGCAGTTTTATCATCTCGCCTGAAGCAATGCTTATAGTCAGCAGTCCTTTGTCCCTTTTCCATTCCTTCTTTTTCTTTCTTTTCTTATTTTATTACTATCCCATCTTATTATCATGACTGCTTAATAATGTTCTAAGGTCGCGGAGGGGTCCTTATACCTACCCAGGACAGGGTGCCAATCCATTGCAGGGCACACGTTCACTCACACACACACACACACACACACATACACACACACACACACTTACACTATATAAGGAAAATTTAGCCAAATCAGGATTCGAACCTAGATCCTCAGCACTAAATGGTGGACATGCTATCCACTACACCAGCGTGCAACCATTAATTGTGTGGTTTTTTTCATAACACTTAATATAGAATATAGTTAATCCTGTTCTGAACTTAATTTGTCTTAGAAACGGATGAAATGAAATGTCTTCTGTTCAGTAATGGTATATTGACTTAAATAAAAGATGGAAAGAGATGTTCCGGTGGGAGTGAGGCTTGCAGGGAGTTTTGGGTGGGATATTAAATTTTGACATTATCGGCCATGTCCGAACCATAAAGCAAATACATTTTCTGAATACTAATAAGAGGATGAATATCTTTCAGTTTGATACATAGGGAATTTTTATATGCTCAAGTATTTAAAGCCTTTAGAATTAACAACAGGGTCGGAAGTGCATTGTGCCTGCCTGCTCAAACTGAAGTCTGCCCCGCTCTTTCTCCAGTGAGTGATCGTAATTTTCTTAACTGCTATGTATGCTATTCTTTTTTTCTATGTTCACCCAAGGTTATATGCTTAATAAGCATTATTTACTTAAACCACTTTATGCTAGCAACACATCATGTACCTGAACATCATGACAGATAGCAGGAACGAGTATTTACATATAAATAGGGCATTAATGTATTTTCAGACTATTTTCATGGGTAATGAAACACCCATCAGCAAGTAAAGTAAAAATAAGAGGGTTTAATTGTTATGTCTTAGCAGCATGGCTAGCAAGTTAGCAGGTTCATGGGCTCAAAATGAATCAAGTCTTTAGACATCATGATCCATTTACCTCAATTACAGAGGAAAACAGTATTTGTTGCACATGCGTACACATCCACAACATTCTTATCTTGCTAAAGCAATACTCCATGTCAGTGGCGTGCTGTCAGGGCCTTTAAAGCCTTCTCTGAAGGCCTAAAAATATCTGAATCACAGCGTGATTATATTTTATCTATGACTCCTTATTAAATAATTCCAAATGGCCTGTCTGCTTTTTTAATAGTTTTCCTTATTAGAGCATTTAGCCAATCACATTTCAGCAGCATTGGTTGCCAGGTTTTATTTATTTTTTCTGCCTATGCCTTCAGAATAAATTTTGCTGGCTCCAGCAGCATTAAATAATTGTAGATCAACCAGATTTTCAGATTTTGAATCATCAATACTAGCACCTTCTAGAAGGCCTAGCTATCATGTCCTCTGATTGGAGAGTACTTTTAATGAGCAGACATTTTCAGCTAATTAAAACGAAAGAGAAACACAACTTTTAGTATTAACTTTGATGGCAATAGAAAGGAACTTAATTGAACTAATTAAACTACTTTTTTAAGGCACAGTGGAGGGTGAATTTTATGTACAAATAATCAAAATTTATTCAGAATTTGTGGTGAGTGATTTTCCTAAATAAAATTGTAATTTATGTGGTTATTGTTGGTGATTGTGTGGCTACATAGTGTACCAGGGTGGGTACGATAAAGACTGGAGACAGGATTTCACAGGCACATATGTAACGGCTTAATTTACACATTCTTTTAAATTTATTAAAACAGAGGTGTTGGTCGATGAATCTGCCTGTTGCTTGTGTTTCTGCAGTCATTCAGCAGGTTTCAAAATGTAAGATGGATAAAATACACTTTCTTAATCTTGCTATAACTTATAGTTTTTGAACATTGTGTTTATTTACACAAACTTTTAATTACATCACAAGTATACACAAATATAGCATTTTGTTTAGTAAAAACACACATTTTCAAGCTATCTATCTTATGGTTGTGGGTTCAAATCCTAGGTGTATTAAAGGTACGAATGTGGGTCCTATGTAGATTCCCAACTTGATGCTTCAGGGCTGCTGTGTTATGTCTGATTTTGTGCTCTGACCTGAACCATCAAGTTGGGAACCTCAAACGTCACTTTAAATAAAAGCATTTGTTAAATTACTGCATATGACGTAGTAAAATGTACAAATATAGTATGGCCATATATCTTAATACTTTGTAAAAAAAAATAATAAAAAAGACTAATTAAATGAGAGATTTGCTATTTCACTTTTTAAAAAATTAATATGTGCCATATACATACCTCTCAAGAGTAAATAGTATAAAGGGGGCTGCCATAAATATGCTGGAACAGCTGAAATGGTTCTTGTATGTGGGGCAGTTGGCTTGCGTGGGTTTCTGCAGAGTAGCAGCTGTCCGAAGTTCCTGTGTGCCCTCTGTAGGTTGGCTTCATATGCCAAACCAGAAGGGAGAGATTAAAGATGTCTAGTTGCAGCTTTGGCAGATTTGTTGAAGTGAGATGCTAAAGTGGGCTGAAGCCATTGTTCTGCCCATAATTGAGCCCCTACAGCCCCAACGAGAGGTGCTATGAAATCAGTCTGCAGCCTTCCTGCCTTTAAATTAAGGCAACTACACTGATTTTGACAACTTGTCAGGGTTAATGTCTGGTGTGTAAATAAAGTAAGAAATTGGGAAATTAAATTTTTTTCATTCAGTCTAACCTTACAAAACATAAGAAAAATATATAAGGCTCCTTTATGCAGCAACCAGACGCTGAAACATTGAACTTATTACTTGCTTCCCCTCAGGGATGTGAAGGTCAACATGGCGCTCCTCTAAACACATACACATTACCATGCATGGCTTATCAGTTTGTAGCAAAAACATGCAATAAAGCAATAAAACAATGAAGGCATGCATTATTGTGAACAATCACGGGAAAGACTGACTTACCTCTGTACCACCTTGAGTGGTAGGTCTACGGTTTCTCTAACATTCAACACTTATGGACAAATTACAATATGCTGTTTATAGAAAAAAATCATCTGCAAAATAATGTTTATCACTGATTGATATGAATGTGAAGAGGTCAGAGGCATGCATTAATGTCAGTGTCACGGCTGGAATAAACGGCTATTTAAGGACAGGATATCCAGTTTCATAATTAAAATTGTAAATCTGGTGTTAGCTCTATGTGGCCACATTTTAATGGTCTTTGGAGCTGCGTATACAGTACAAGCAGAACAAAAACAATGAAAGGTGATTAAACTTTCCCAGATGGGAACAGACTCGTATGCAGTGTTTGAATAAACATCCAAGATTTAGTTTCGTCTAGTAAAACAAGAGCCATTCTTGTTGGAATTTTGATAAAACAGTCTGCAAGCTTGAGTGATTAAAATCCCCCGCAATAATAAAAACTCCATCCAGATGCACACTTTGTCATTTGCTGTACTCAGCTTTTTCATAGCTTCATGCTTTGCATTAGCGTCAGGAGTAATGTAAACTCTCAATATCTAAGAACTCTCTGGGTAAAAAAAAAGTCTGCAATCACCAAATACTTCAGCTTGGTAGAGAAATGACTTTCAGTTTCAGCTGAGTCTATACACTTTAATTTACAAACATAGATGCACAAATTTCTTCCTTTACTCTTACTCCATCTAGTTCCACTGTATAGGGATGCTGCAATTTATCCACAACTCCAATTAATTCATGATGTATGCCGTGATCCGTTGTTGTTGTTGTCCTAGAGCTCATCCATGTGGAAGCCAAGGATCATGCATTTGCAGAAAGAGTTTAGAAACTGGTGGTTAATGTAGGTTCAACTTTAGTTTAGCCTGTGGTCTGTAAATGTGGGTTAAGTTGGGTGACCTGAATATAACTTGGTTATACAGTAGGTTTAAATGTGTTTGTCTTTATATTTCTTCTAAACTGGTCCATTTTTTTCTACAGTTGATTGCATTTTCTCTTCCCAAATATGGTTTCCTTTTGCATCATACCTGACCTCTGCAATGACCTTCTTCTTCAATGGTTCTCCCGGCACACCTGCCATTCTTCTGCTAGTAATTTTAAGGCTCTGCAGATTTCTTAATCTGCAGGCTTTTGGTCATCCCTGATACAGTACACAAAAAACAGACCTGCACCGTGACCACAGAGCTACATTTAAAATGAATACATTTTACATTGTTTAGTACTGGGAGTCTCTAATTTTGACTTAAGCCAGCTAATTGGTCATAGCCTGATTTTTTTTATTCTTTCTTTCTTTATTTTTTTAGCTATGGCCCTTTCTCCTCCTGTTTGCACAGAGAGCATTTTACAAAAAACCTGTTGGGAGAACCTGTTGAAACCTTGGTTGGACCAACGCTCAGTGAGGGACTCGTGCTTCTTGAGCAGCCGGGCAGCATCAACAGTGTAGGACAGCCATGTACAGATTTTGTAGAGATCAGGTCTATATTCACCAATTGGAAAACTATAAGCTTCTAGCCCATCAGAAATCCAGGTTCCACCCAGTAATCATCAGAGCCGCAGTGCCAAGGATAAAGAGGTGAAGAGCTAAAAAATCATGTATGCTAAACTCCACCCCCACAGATGAATGTTAATAATGCACAGTAATTATGTAGTAGACAACACTCTACTAATATTAGTACTAAACTATGTCCTCTAGCTTCCTTACCTGTCTTTAAAAATAGTCCAGCTTCTCTCCTCTGAATTTGACACTATATTACTCATTCTTTAATCTCTACCATCTGATCTTTGGTTTTGCTCTTACTGTCCTCTTGTTCTTATCCAATACAGTCTAACAACATATTTTGCTGCCACCACCTTACATCATTTAATGTATTGTTTTAGATGTCATCTTCTGCTCAAGATATAATCCACCTGTATGCGCCTTGCTCAACTTATATTTGTTCACATGTGTGAAATGTTTACTATAGCCATTTAGATTTTTGCAAAATGTTCCCCAGTTTGCCATATCAAATTAACACTCTTGCTTCATACTTAAGAACCTTTTTACCTTTACCATATTTTTGATGTATTTTTTCAGCATGATCACACCTGTCCTATTTCTTGTCCTATCTAGTCCACAGTGGTAGAGTTTAAAGCAATCACCAATAATAATAGTGCTGGACTGTTTATGCTTTATTGGAATAGAGATAGATCTTCACACACAATTGATGTGATAATTCAGCCTAGATCTAAATTTGTCCTTCTTACATATTATTGTACTTTGTGATCAAGAAATGAGTCAGATTCATTCATTCTCTTCTGCTTAATCCTCTACGAGGGTTGTGGGGGGCTTCCCCATGCCCATCCAGGGAAGAATGTCACACTCGCTCACACAGCCACAATTAAACCACATTAAATTGATCTTGAATCCATGTTTTTGGCCTGTTGGAGGAACCCGGAGGAAACCCACACGGACACAGGGAGAACAAGATTCAAATATAAATCCCCAGTGCCGAAAGGCGAACGTGCTAACTACTAAGCCACCGTGCCGCCATTGAGTCAAATTGACTTTTTAAAAATGAATTGTAAAAAAATTGTTAAGTGCCACATACATTGTGTTGACAATTCATGTCCACGATAGAAATTAAAGTCTGATTAAAAACAATCCTAGCAGACAACAGTCAGTGGTGCACTTGTGTTTTCCGTTTCCAAGATAGCAACACACCAGAAATCTACCTAAGCACACCCAATTTTTCGACCACCAAAGCCAACGCCATAGATATATTCGCAAGCACCATTGCTATTCAAACAACAGAGCTGGTTGGCAGGCTGTAACATAGCAATGAGCATCGTGACGTGGCTTGTGCAGGGTCTAAGTTGGGGCGCGTATTTTGGAAAATGCCAAGGATTATTATTTTAGTTCTTTCTCAAACAAACAATAAAATGGTCACTGGTGGTATATTTGTGTTTGCTCAATGTATGGCTGTTCCCACTGAGATCATTTTATTGTAGCCCCAGCTGCATGCCAATAAGACAGAGCTTATTCTTCTTCACTCTAAGGTACCGAATCTATTATCTTATCTATTCATATGGACTTCCAGGGCTTTAAAGGGCACTTAATTAGACTCATCGGTGGTGACTGGATATTTGACCTTTAAAAGTAAATTGAGTCTTTTACAATGACTTCTGTAAGACGGGCTTTCAAACATTATCGGATGGAAAACTAGATTTTTTTTTCATTCTCCTCAAGCATGAAAATGAAGTATAGTTGCCGGCTTTATGTCCCACTTGAGAGACCTCTGATATGAAAACAGACTGAACCACATTAGGTTTAGCTGATAAGCTAGTTTAAAATGCATCAAATGTGTTTGTGCATGTTTACGGCTGCTGGAGCGTGTAAGATGTAAACAAAGTAATGCCTTAAAGTTAAATTTAAAATGTCGATGCTCCCCTCTTACCCATATATTTGAAATGTCATGTGATTCGCTCCATAAGTTGTTTTATATTCTTAGCGCATAGACTCACATGCCGTGTAACTCAAACTTCCTCATATATTACCATGCGTCATAGCTGCAGCAGATTTACTGACTTATTCTTCTGTTGTGTGACTAGCAATGTAATTCATTGCTTAGACTTAAATGCCAGTGATGCACTTAAGGAGTTCCTACGGATGTAATGAATAAATGAGTGCTCTGAAATTGCAGCTTCCAGGAAAACACAGTATGCTTTTCATTGGAAACTGTGTAGCAGTCCACCATTAAAATAATTTCGAAAAATATTTTAATTGTTTTAACCTATTAAAATAAAAAAAAATGTATCATCCACAATATTCTTTTTAATTAATGTGTATAAAAAAGTGAAACATCTCCCATGTTAGTTTTGACTGTTTATCGCTGGGCACACATTTACTCACTCACACATTCACATTCAATAAGTATGAATCCATGTTTTTGGGTTGTGGGAGGAAACCAGAGAATGTGTAGAAAACCCATGTGGACACAGGGAGAACATGGAAACCCTACCCAGATTGGGATACGAACCTGGATTCCCATTACTGGATCACCAGAACCACAATTTGTTTTAAATTGTAAAATGATTTTATTTATTTTTATAGTTATACTTTATTCCTTTTTGATAACAGTAGTTACATTATTATACTTTACATTTGTGAATAAGTTTACAGTTCAAATGCAAGTTATGTCAATACAGTAAATATTACCCTCTTATATATACAGTGTCTGTTGGGATGAAATATCAGCATGAGTGTGAGAGCGATTAAGGATCACTTAATAAGCAACTATTTAAGGACATCTATCAACATTGCTATTTGTTTTTTCTTATTAGAAATGATTTAGCATTGCAATATTCACTTATATACATCAATGGGAAAACATTTAGCAGTTTTTGTTTTTATATCATCAAGACTTTTATTTATTTAGTTTCTAAAATGCTGATCCTATAGTGTGTGATAAATGTTCACTAATATGGTTCAAAGTTGACCCACAAACATATTTATACATGGGGCATTAAAGTGGTTTCATGTCACCTAATAGCATGATTTGGACTGTGAGCGGACAGGTTGCCTTGACTTGGAATAGAAAATCATAAGCACCAACCTCCATGCAATTGCACTTCCTAACATCAAGACATTATTTCAATGATTAAAAATTAAGGGTCATAAAAGAAGTTTAGCCATAACTTGGAATTCATTTCTGAATGTTATCTCATCTCATTATCTTGCACTTAATCATCTACTAGGGTCACATAGGGGTTACCATGCTTAGCAACGGATTGGTGGCCTATCTTGGGTATATTTGCCAGCACCAGAAGCGTCCAGAAGGATCTCTCCTTGATCTGCATGAGGAACTTCGAACGACCCCAGTAGACGATTTAATGGAAGATAATGAAGTGAAATGAGGGAGCTAATTAAACATATTTTTGTACAGTTACAAATCTTGCCAGTTTTTTTAAAATGTAATGCTGGCAAAAAAAATGAGATTTGGATTTAATGTAAACACCTTAATTATTGATTTATTGTTTTAAATGTGGCACGGTGGCTTAGTGGTTAGCATATTCACCTCTCAGCGCTGGGGATTCCTGGTTCGAATCCCTATCTGGATGGAGTTTTCATGTTCTCCTCGTTTCTGCGTTCCCCCGTGGGTCCACATTGAAAAAACATTGACTCTAAATTGCCCTGTGTAGTTTGTGTGTGGGGAACCCCCCCCGCGACCCTAGTGGAGGAATAAGCGGAAGATAATGAATGACTGAAACTGGTTACTCAGTGAACAGTGTCCACTTTAAAAACCAGACTTGATTATTAACAATTAATAAATCACGGTAAAGCAGTGTATCTGTACTCTGCTTTGCTTCGTGCCTAAGAACACCTTTTTTCTGTGATTTATTCACAATAACGCCGCGTACGTTCAGTCGAAGGTGATCCTCACGTTGGGCAAGACTCAACTAGTTTCTTAACAGGAATAAAGAAGCTGACTCCCCAACAGGACACGCCTGGATTCACTGGTCCCATCAGGACTTCCTCGGTATTGGTGCTCGAGTTATAACAGTTACTCTGGTGAATCTGTTTTCTTATTCATGTTGGACTTCCCCTGCACATACGGGCCAAACCAGAATCTCTGTGTTAATGAGAAACTCAGACGTTTGGAGAAGTCGTTGGGACAATGGTTTTAATTGTATTTCTTCGTAAACCATTAAACTACACCAATAAAAATATCAACTGTCTTTTTGTGTTTGTTTCCACCGAATGATTTGGGGATCAGTAAAACAAAAACACATTTAAGGTAATAGACATTTTAAATCAGAGTTAAATACACAATTACACCTCGTGTCTGCTCTCACTTTTCAGAACCACTGATCGTACAGATGGGGTTTGTAGTTCATTTGTTTCTCTGATGGTCAAGACCCCCACGGAGAAGATATGAATAAGGAGGTGTAACTAATAAAGTGGTGTGGTAGCTCAATGGTTAGGGTGTTGGGCTATCAATCAGAAGGTTGGGGGTTCAAATCCCAGGTCCACTGAAGTTACCAATGTGGGTCC
>JAOUQT010054214.1:0-10717 GCA_025769995.1 Xyliphius kryptos | reverse complement strand
TGCAAACTCCACCCAGATAGGGATTCGAACAGGGAATCCCCAGCGCTGAGAGGCGAATGTGCTAACCACTAAGCCACTGTCCCACCCCATTTATATTTGATACATTTAATTTGGCAAGTGGTTGGCAGCACTTTGGCAGGTGTAATGACGAGTTGTGCTACCTTGTCGTGCTGCCACTGTGTGCTTTTATACATAAGTCATTTAAATAAATTAGTTGTCCTGAATTCTAAACATAACTCTTGTTGAGCCCCAAGCTCACAGAAGGAAGGACAATTTAAACATGATATTCATTTAATATAAATTAGCTGAATTTTATTTAATTATCCACTTTTTAATTGTGTCCTTTGCCGTAAAACATTATACTGAAAGACTGATGACCAAGAGTCCCAGCATGCAGCTGCACTTTGAGTTTACACAAACTATAAATGAGTTCAGTTTTGTATTGTTTAATAGTTATAAAGAGTACACTGACAATGTTATTATTCACCGGGGCCTATTAATATACTTGTATTTCTGATATTTACATAGTATTGAACATGGTATTTTTTTTCTTTTTCATTATTATTTACATTGTGGATTCCGACTGAAGGCATCAAAACTAGGAATGAACACATGTGGAGTTATGTGCTTAACAAAGAAAGGTGAAATAACTGAAAACGTTTTATATTCTAGTGTCTTCAAAATCGCCACCATTTGCACACTGTTGGCATTCTCTCAATGAGCTTCAAGAGGTAGTCACCTGAAATGGTTTTCAGGTATGCCTGTAAGGGTTAATTAGTATAATTAATGAGAATGCCAACCGTGTGCACATCAGTAATCAGAGCAAAGTGTGGCTATTTTGAAGACACTAGAATATAAAACATGTTTTCAGTTATTTCACCTTTCTTTGTTAAGTACATAACTCCACATGTGTTACATCAGCACTGGGGCAGTATAGGTAGAACGGTTTGTCTGCATTGTGCAGCAGTTTTAAAGTATGTTTTTGGACACATTTAGACTGTGCAAATGCATATTCGACTGAATCCTCCACATCGACACCCAGAGTCCAGCAATTAACTTAACCATTTTTTTGTGCACATGCTCAATCCTCTGCTTCCTAGATATGAGATCAGACAGGAACAAATCCATTACTGAAGCAATGAGCATGTTCAGTAATCCCTCACTAATCGTGCAAGGTACCACAATATAGCGAAAAACTCTGATACAGAATTATATATATTAAAAAATAAATTTAATGTTTAATAAAAGTGCTCTTTAACACAAATCATTTTTTTGTTTATATCATAATACATATTATATATCATTCACTGTACTGTACCCTTACATCATTCATGGTTCCATTGTGCACAGAAATTCCCTACCCTGCAGAGGAATACAGAAAATGCATTAAATGAGAAAGTGGTCTGTACTGTATATGTTGGGGCATTTCACTTGCTTTTTGGTCAACTCTTAACCAACAACACGGCACCCAAAATAAATCATTGTAGTCATTGCCCTTTTTTCATTTCTGAAAGATGGCAATCCTGCTGGAACATTGTTCATATGCTGTGTGTTTTAGCAAGCTACGCTACATTTCTACAGTTCTGCAAGGCCACAGGCAGCACAGTGCAGTAAGTCATTCTGCCCTCGCTGTACAAAAAAGCTGGTGGATTGCTGTACGTGCAGGCTGGCAGGCTCAGGGTGCATTACTTCTTGTCCTTTCGCTGCTGAGGAAATCCTCAAGCCTATATGAACCAGAACTTAGAGCTAATGCCTTATTTTCTATACCAAGTGTTTTGCCTGAATACTAAACAAAGGATTAATTAAAAAAAGGCTAAATACAGAAAAAAGAAGTGTAAAAATACTAACTACTAAATAAAGTACATTTATTAAGTAAGAAGGGAACCAAGAATCAGTAGCAAAATGATCATTTAAGTAATGGCATACATAACTAAAGATAATGAGTAGAGATAATGGAGTCTGTGCAAATAACAAACACATTCAAATAAAGAAAGTGACACAAAAGCCAATAGAATGGAAGTTAAAATGAAAATAAGAATTTAGGTGCAGAGTTGCAGGGTGCCCTCTAACACAAATCAGATTTATTTGCTTATATATATTATCCACATATATAATATAATAACTTTATGTAAAGTTATATATACATTATATAACTTTCTTTTAAGGTGCGCTGATATGTCAGTGAGAAAAATGCAGCATGTGAGTGCTGTATACAGCGATTGATTGTGGTGGGCCTTCTCATTCACTGTACAGTACACTTACATCATGCATGGTTCCAGTGTGCACAAAAGTTCCCCACCATGCAGAGGAAACTTTAATAGTCCATAAGAAAAAGAAAGTAGGAATAGTCCCAGTTCCTGCAGTGAAAACATGCCAGAAAGTGGTTACTGTCTCTAAAGGTCTCTTTAAGTGAGAATCAGTTTCCATTAAAATTGATGATGTTTTTACAGTTGTTTTTATTTATTTCATTTTTTTTTTTTATATTTAAATCTTGACACTTGCCAGAGACAGATACCAAAGAAAGCATGGATAATTATAAATAATTGCTGTATTTTTGATACTTATATAAATCATAGTGTTATAAAGCTGAAATAAAAGTCAACATATCAAAGAGGACCCGCAGGGGGCAGTGTGCTTGTTGGCCCCGGGCATAGCAGGGTATTAAAGGTGTAGGAAGCCTGTGGGTACTGACAGTTTTGTTCAAGTTGCCCCAGGGGAGAGGACGTCCTGGGAGGGCAGATGGAGGCCATGTGGCTTTACAAATAGACAGGTGGGCTGCTGTCACCCCAGCCCAGAAAGCAGACGGCTTCTTCCCCCATGGAGGTCACCTTCACACAACCATACACAGAACATACACAGATACAAGCCCTAAAAGACCTAGTGATGACATCACTCTTGGTACTCTTCATCTCTTAGACTCAAATAATCAAAACCGACTGTAGACTGTAAATCATCTTGTGTTAGTGCTAATATAACCACATTTTTATTACTATAAACTAAAACTAACTATAAACTATGCACTAATTTTACCAGGAAATAATACATTGTATTCGCCACAAACCGTTCGGTACAGCCTACACGGTTGGTATGCGCAGTCGCACAGGGAAAAAAATGGTACAGAATGCCTCAAGATCATAAATCACAAGGTGGAACTTAAATTAAGAAGCAACTTCCACACCCGAACCGAGTTGCACCTTAGCTGTAAACGCATCTTAGTCTGCCATGCAAAGTGTAGCTTAGAGGCAAAGCATGGACCACGAGTTGAAGCCATACACGAAAGTTACATAAACTGCTTCATTCAAATCAAATGTGTTGGTTTGTGTGAATTACAGCAGCACTGGAGCAGTGCGAGTAGAACGGTTTGTCTGCGTTGTGCAGCAGTTTTAAAGTATGTTTTTGGACACAGTTAGACTGTGCAAATGTATATTCGACAAAATCCTCCACATCGATACCCAGAGTCCAGCAATTAACTCAGCAATTAATCTCCGCTACTTTTTTGGCTAATTTGACTAATACAACGATTTTTTGTACACGTGCTTAATCCGCCACTTCCTAGATATGAAATCAGACAGGAACAAATTCATTACTGAAGCAATGAGCATGTTTAGTAATCCCTCACTAATCGTGAGATTCATGTTTCACAGGTCTTGTGATGTTCCCTTTGCACACTGATATAAAAACTTGTTATTAAACACTTTCTAAACTCCTAAACCTACAGAAATTTTGCAACATATTATAGTGCAAAATGGCACAATATAGCGAAAAATTCTGAAACAGAATAAATGTAATGTTTATTAAAAGTTATCTTTATGTTATAATATATATTATATATTATTCACTGTACTGTACACTTTCATCATTCATGGTTCCATTGTGCACAGAAGTTCCCTACCCTGCAGAGCAGCTTTAAAAGTTCTTAAGAAAACATGGAAATAGTCCCCAGTTCTTGCAGTGGAAACATGCCAGTCATTGAGCAGACAATTTTAGCCAAAGTGACTTAGGAGTACCATGGTTGGGGTCAGAACACAGGCTTGACACAGCATCCCTGGAGCAATTATGTTTAAGGGCCTTGCTCAAGGAACCACATTGGTAATTTCAGTGGACCTGGGATTCATTCATTATCTTCCGCTTAATTCTCTAAGGGGGTGGACGGAGGGTTCCCCATGCCCATCTGAGGAAGAACATCTCAGGCGCTGGGCAAATACACCCAGGACAGGGCGCCAAGCCAACCCAATATGAAAGTTAACTAAAATAGCAGACACTTATGTCACTGAAAAGTAAATGTCTTGGAATGATATACATGTAAATATATCAGTACATCACGATTGTCCTGCTAATAAAGGCAATAAATCTATCACAACAAAACAAAAGCTCGGTTTTACTACCAACTTCCACTGTGCCACACAAAGGCTCTCATAAAAGCAGTGAAGGCAAAGTTTAATGATGGTCTTAAAGTGTTGAGGCCACTGCAGTGCTTCCCCATGACAATAAGAGTGCTGAAGTTTCTGTGCTTGCCCTCATTAGCCTCTTCTTTCCCTTTCATTTTTTTTCCTCTCTGTCTATCTGTCTGTTTTACTTTCTTATGCTCTGTCTAGTCTCTTCTCTCTCCAGAGACAAATGAGTGACAGGTTTCCTACTTAAACTGTGCTTTGTGCCATGCACACTATCAGAGGGACAACGAAGCAATATTGTAGAACGACATTCATTCCATCGCATTTAAGTAGCTAACGTACATAAATGTCATAAATCTATTTCATTGGAAAATCTTATTTTTGTTTTAATGTGTTGTTTAACCATTTAAGAATTTTTTTTATTCAATTATACAGTGCCACACTGTACTGCCCAATAGTATGCTATCGTATACTATACTATACTATATAGCAGAAGTCTTTGCCCTGTCGCCCAGTGCACAGGCGACATACGAAGCGATAAGATAAAATAAAATAGGACAAGATAAGACAAGAAAGAGGCCAAGATGGATGGGGCTATATACAGAGATATTCTTAAGCAAAACCTTTTTGTATCTGTCAGTGATTTGAGACTGGGACAGAAACAGAAAGTTACCTTCCAACAGGACAATGAACCATGGAATACAGCTAAAGCAACACTCAAGGGGTTTAAAATGGAGACGTACATGTTTTGGAATGGCTTAGTCAAAGCCCAGACCTTCATCCAATTGAGAATCTGTGGTCAGACTTGAAGATTGCTGTTCACCAGCAAAAAACATCTTACCTGATGGAGCTGGAGCAGTTTTGCTTAGAGGAATGGGCAAAAATCCCAGTTGCAAGATGTGGCAAGCTCATAGAGACATATCCAAAGCGACTTGCAGCTGTAATTGCTACAAAGTGCTGACCCAAGGGGGTAAATAGTTATACACACCCAAGTTTTTAGTTATTTTGTCCTTTTTTTTTTGCTTGCCTTAAAATTAAAAAAAAATTGTACGCATGGTCTGTAAGTAAAATGATATAAACCCTCAAATATTCCCTTTGAATTCCAGGTTGTGAAGAAAGAAAATTTGAAAAATGCAAAGCCAATAGCCAACAAAGGTTATGTCGGTGTAAAAGGAAATAGCCTTCCATACCAACAGGTGACAATAGTCAGTACTTTAAATGATAAAAAGGGAAACAAAAAATATAAAACACAACTCAACATTCAGTCAAGGCCAATTTCAAGTAGTGTGGAGAATTGATAATTCTTCAAATCTTTATTGTATTAATATATAACAAAAACAGTCTATGACTTTCAATCACTGTCTCCTGTTGTTTACATTGAGAAGCTGGCTCATGGAGCCAAACTCATTTATGACATTTATTTGCTAATTTGCTCCTCAAATTACTTTTTTAAACTATACCTGAAGTTGCAAATAGCATTCCGTGATTCAACTCTCTTAATTGATTGTAAAATCTGAATTTAGCAGGGTTCTCTTCTCAGCTGGTGTTTTTTAACCCATAATACTTAACCCATAATACAACAATGGTTGTATATTTATTCATTCATTATAATCCACTTAATTATCTATGAGGGTTTCATTGGGGTTCCTCATGCCTATCCAGGGGAGAACGTTTCGGACGCTGGGCAGATACACCCAGGGCAGGGTGCCAGTCTATCGCTGGGCACACTCACTCACTCACACAAACATACACTATACGGGGCTATTTAGAGCAGTCAGTTTACCTTAAATCCAGGTTTTTGGCCTATGGGATAAAACCGGGGAACTCGGTGGAAACCCATGCGGACACGGAGAACATGGAAAATCCACCCAGATCGGGATTTGATCCGGGAATCCACAGTGCTGAGAGGCAATCGTGCTAACCACTAAGCCACCGTGCCACCCCGCGGTTGTACATTCATATTAATAATTTCCTTAATAATATTTTCGATAATAATAAACTTCCTAGCTGTGCTGCATTAATAGATTACAAACGATATATAGCAATTAATAAAGATTAGTTTTGTGATCGGTTTTAATTTACAAACTTTTTCCCCTGTAGCACTCCTACATGCTGCTTAATGCTGAATTTTATCAAAATAGTCCATACTATTTTTAAACAGTGTGGAACCATGCAGGATGCAACCGGCAAATCTACACAGACCTTCTTACCTCTACCTAGGCTTTTTTTTTAATGTCCTTTCTTTACATCATCAAACAGCTTTAGTTTGGGGAACCTTTGCAGTATATGCTCTGTTTTTCTCAGCATGTCTGGTAAACTTTATTTTTCTAAACTCAAGTTAAGACTCTGAAGCAAGAACCCAATAAAAAGCTCGATTCACTCACTCAGCTGTCCCTGAATTTAAACTCTTCTTTTTTCACTATTCAGTCAGCAAATAGTTTATAGACTGAGTGTTTCACAAATCACTGTAGATATGCACTTTCCAGTTTAACAGATAGACTTGCCTTCTCTATACAGCCATTACCTTATTTCTCAGATGGACCTATCATATAGCAGCACTTTGCACATATACAATTACTTACTGTAGCCTGTTTCTCTCCTCAATTTGTCAACAACCTGCTGCCCTGACCATCAGGGAGGAACCCTGTAGTCCTGCCAATAACTCGATTTTTTTTATGTGGCAGACCATTATACAGAGCATATTGCTGACCTGATCACAACATAATACTTTATGCGGCCTTGTGGCATGTATTAAAAATGATTCAACTCCCAGATACATCACTGTGATCATCCCACATCCCACTATGCAAACTGGCAAACACTAGTTGCCATATAATGGACTGCGTTAAAAACAAAATAACATAAAAATGATCAAACAAAATGTCAATCAAAATTATTATCCCATGGTGGTCTAGATTTGGTATCAAAGTGGAAAATCAAATGATCGGCTGATCCAACCGTAGTGGAAATTCCTCTAGACAAGGCTCGTTGTTGTGTGTGTGTGTGTGTGGGTGTGTGTGTGTGTTTGTGTGTGTGGCCTCCATGTTACCTCTATAGTGAGAGAACTGACAAAATGCAAAAGTGACCAAAATATCAGCCAGAAAGGATGAGAAAAGAGAAAAGGTGTGTGGTCACCACCTGCAGAAGCTCTCCTTTATAGGGGGGTCTTGCTAAGTGCCTGTAATTTCTACCTGTTGTCTGTTCCATTCGCACAACAGCAAGTGAAACTGATATTGAATATTTCTATTTAAAGAAATTAAAATTTAATTCATGAGTTCTAGAGACTTAAAATATATAAAAACGCATTTAAAAAAGAATAAATGTAGTGTTTAATACTAAAAACATGTAAATGAACATTTAATAGAACAGCATTTACATTTCTCACCATCTGTTTTTGATTGATTTTCAGTCATTTTTTTCTGTGCATTAATACCTTTCACTACGTTAGTTTCTTGATTTCTTTCTTTTTCACCACAAGAGCTTTATCGTGGAGGACAACTTTCCGTATTTCAGCGATCTTAATGCTGCTCTCATATTTTTCAATCATTTCCTTTTTCAACTCGATCACGTTTCTGCCCTTTTTCTTTGATGGGCTGGATCTGGAAACTTTTTTTGTTTCATGATGGAGCTTAAACTAAAGCGTTAACTTCATGAAACCTAATGGGGGCAATGAGACTTGCCCACGTCATGTAAGCATGCACATTAAAACTGAAACATCCAGCAAAAACTGTGTATATACAGGTGCTGGTCATAAAAATCACAAAGTTCAGTTTCAGTAATTCCATTTCAAAGTGAAACTTAGATTGTATTTATTCATTACATGCAGACTGATGTATTACAAATGTTTATTTCTTTTCATTTTGATGCTTATAAATGACAACTCATGAAAAACCCAAATTCCTTATATCAGAAAATTAGATAAATACTTAGAATCAATACAAAAAAAAAATGATGATTTTTTTTTTTCCTTTATAAAAAAGTTGGCCAACTGAAAAGTATAAACATGTACAGCACTCGATATTTAGTTGGGGCTCTTTTGGCATGGAGTTGATCAGTCTGTGGCACCGTTCAGAGGTTATGAGAGCCCAGGTTGCCCTGATAGTGACCTTAAACTCTTCTGAATTGTTACGTCTTTTGAATTGTTCACAATACCTCATAAAGTTTCTCTGAGGTTCAGGTTTGGTGCATTTGCTGAAAGAAAATGCAAAATTTGGACTACTCTGCAGCAGTCCAGTCCTTTTTGTCTTTAGTCAAGACGCTTCTGACGCTGTCTCTTGTTCAACAGTGGCTTAATGGAAGAAAAGCAGTAGTTGAAAGCCATGTCTTGCATACCGTGGTGGTTCTTGGAGCACTGACTCCATCTAAAGTCCACTCTTTGTGAATCTCCTTTACATTTTTGAATGGTTTTTGTTTCACAATCCTCTCCAGTGACACATCCCTATTGCTTGTACACTTTTTTTTGATCGCATCTGTTCGGTCCATTTTGCCCCTCTATTAATGTGCTTGGACACAGAGCTCTGTGAACAGCCAGCATCTTTAGCAATGACCTTAAGTGTCTTGTCCTTCTTGTGCAAGGTGTCAGTGGTAGTATTTTGGACAACTTGTCACATCAACAGTCTTCCCTGTGATTGTGTAATCTACAGAAGTAGTCTAAGAGACCATTTAAAGGCCTTTGCGGGTGTTTTGTTCTGGTTGGAGTGTGGCACCAGGTGTCTTCAGTTATGACCAAAATTAAAAGAAATCAGTCTGAGTGGAATGACTGAATGTTATATACACGTTTCTGGTGATGGCACTGATTTTCAGAAGTTTCTTCCTCTCCTCTTGCTTTTACACGACTATTTCTTATGTCATGCCTCCCTTGTATGATGTTGCTACCAGTGGTATTAAAGATACTGCATGGGTAGTTTGAGGAACAGGAAAGGAAAAGGATAGGATCAGAGTCTGGAACAGGGGTACGAAGGGTCCACATCTTCCACATTCGGCAGATATACACGTTTTGAAGATCCTTTTCCTACAAACTAAATACAATTTTTAATTACTTTTAATAAATCAAAACTAAATAGAGAACAAATTACAATGTAAATATTTATTTAAGGTGACAGTACAGCTGAAATCACAGCAGAAGGCGGTCATGACTGCAAGAGACCGTCGGAAAAGTACCATCACTGCACATAAACGTTCAACACATTATTTAACTCTTTGATTGGATGACCTCTGGTTGGATTGAGGTTTTTTGAAATGAACAACTATAGTAGACTTACGTTAGTGATGATTTTTCTGCAGTGACTGCACTACACGGTCCCTTGCCGGCACCTACAGCGCCTGCTGTGATTCTGTCTTTCCTGGTGGATTTATACATAAATTTGGATTTTGACAAAATAAAAAGATTGTAATTTGTTCTCCGTTTAGTCATGATTTTTAAAATGCTATTTGAAAATTTTGCGACTTGAAAGCAAAACACAATTAACTTACTTTCTCAAGTTGCCACTTCTCTGGAAACTTTCTGCCTGTAACATTTGATATTTACTTACAGAATCATATTTGATTTAGCGATATTGGTCATTAATTTATTATCTTCCGCTTAATCCTCTACAAGTGTTGCGGTGGGGTTCCCCATGCCCATCCAGAAGAGAACGTCTTGGGCACTGGGCAAATACACCCAGGACAGAACGCCAACCTATCGCTGGACACGCACACACTATATGGGGCAATTTAGAGCATCCATCCTTGAATCCATGTTTTTGTGGGAAGAACCCACACGGACTCAGGGAGAACATGGAAACTTCACCCAGATTGGATACGAACTGGTAATCCCCAGCGCGGAGAGGCCAATGGGCTAACCACTAAGCCACCCCAGCGTTATTCGTGTTGGTGCTATTTTTAGTACATGCTGCCTCTCGCTCCGTACCTTTGGTGATCTTACTGTGCATGTGATTGGTCGGTTGAGTTTACTGTACAGTGAAGCCCGTACCATAAAGAGAAGAAAAGTTTGCCACTTTACAATTGACTGCAAATTAAATTGACAGTCTATCAGTTTGGGTTCGCATTGAACTATGTCTGGGTCCGGACCGTGGTAGGACCATGATACTTAACACACCACATCGTCCCACATGGACAGAAACATCCCGAATATCTGCCAAAAAATAGGATTGTTCGAATATACACTGCTCAAAAAAATAAAGGGAACACAAAAATAACATCCTAGATTTCAATGAATCAAATATTTCAGTTGAAAATCTTTATGTAGTGGATAGTGGAATGTGTTGAGAACAAAATAACATCAAAATGAACAAAATGTAAATCAAAATGATTCTCCCATGGAGGTC
>JAOUQT010054175.1:0-10718 GCA_025769995.1 Xyliphius kryptos | reverse complement strand
TGTGTGTGTGTGTGTGTTTATCTGGGTGTATCTGCCCAGCGTCTACATCCTAACATGCATTTTATGTTTTGCATTTTGTTTTACGCTTTACATGAAACAACAATTCAATGTTATACAAATTCCTGCACCAGGTAACTGTTTGTTTCTATCAGTCGCATATTTCTGGAAAAATGTCATTGAAAAAACTCTTGCTCTCAAACTTCACATGGCTGTAACTCTTATTTGCCAATTTTGGGATACCTTTGGAGATGTGCTTTTTATCGTACTTAGTCAGTCACAGAAGCATAACTATACAGCTATAGCTGACTACATGAATAATTCCGTAATTTATGGTGGCAAGGCAGAAATATAACTGACATCGTTATACTTGGAAAGGGCTCGATTATGCGGCGTGTGCTATACTGCGTGTCAGCAAGTAATTATTAATAGGAACAGGTTAGCTTTGCATCGTGTCTCTGCAGACAGCATGTTATTAGAAACCTTAATATATATTTAATAAATATAACATCAGATAGAGATTTATTTTATTCCTATATATAATTTATTATATCCCTATCCCTTATCCCCCACCCTAATTGTTATTTTGGGTACTGAGATTAATGTTCGGTCTAGAACAACCTGAATAGATTACAATAATAAGCAAGCTTACAAAATACCTCTTAAGATACTCTTTTGTTTGTGTGTGTGGTTTTGGAGACCTGTTGTCTGTGGAATGTACTGCACTGTCATTGGGGGTACTTTGATTTACCAAAAACAGGCCACTTATTACCATTTCGATGTTATGATAGCATCTGTGCTCCTATCAGTACTGTTTCCTGAGCTTCAGGCATGGGGGACAGCCTGACTGCCAATTACCATATTTATTAAACTGCTTGTTAGCTATCAGTAAGATATCAATCACAGCCACCAACATGTAGGAATAGTTCGATTATAAGAGCATGCAGCTCAAACCAAATATCTATAATAAAGTTTTTCTTGCCTTTTTTTATTCTTTTTATTTCTTACTAAAATTCCTTTCTGCTGTTATTGCATCTTTTTTTTTAACAGGGAGGAGGCAGGCTTACATTTCATACGTGGTCTACAAAAGTTGTGGTATGTAAGACAAAGATACGAAAGGGATTTCTGCAGTGTATAACTATTTGGCTAATGCACTGCCAAATAAGTCTAACCTAAATCTTGAAGAAACCACAAACCACAGAGTACTTACACTCATGTTGGAGAAGTGTGTGTGTGTATGTGCGCACATATAATTTTGTACTGCCTTCACAAATTCTTCACTAGTAGTTTCATTTAAACTAAAAGAGTACAAACTGGCGGTTAGCATGTTCGCCTGTCAGTGCTGGGGATTCCCGATTCGAATCCCAATCTGGGTGGAGTTTCCATGTTCTCCCCGTGTACCTGTGGGGTTTTTTTTTTTTCAGATTTTCCAATTTCCCTTCACAGTCCAAAATTTGGGTTTAAGGTAAATTGAATGCTCTTAAATTTCCCTCTGTGTGTGTGAGTGAGTGTGTGCCCAGCGATAGGCTGGCACCCTGTCGTGGCTCTATCTGCCGAGTGCCCGAGACGTTTTCCCCCTGGATGGGCATGGAAAACCCCCTTGCGACCCTCATAGAGGATTAAGCGAAAGATAATGAATGAATGAGTACAAACAGTGCATTCACTCTTTCACTTAAATACATCTAATGATATGAACAAACTTGGTAACACTTTCTATGACGTCGGTATTCATAATGCATTACAAGTGCATTTATAAAGCTTTAAAAAGTAATTATAAGCTGTACAACATTTGTCATGAGCCTTTGTTAATGTACATAGATGTTTATTATTATGGTCATAAATTGTTATAACAATTTGACATAAGGGGCGATACGATGGCTTAGTGGTTAGCACATTCTCCCCTCAGCGCTGGGGATTCCGGGTTCGAATTCCAATCTGGGTGGAGTTTGCATGTTCTCCTCGTGTCTGCTTGGGTTTCCTCCGGATTTTCTGGTTTCCTCCCACATCCCAAAAACATGAAGGTAAATTGAATGCTCCAAATCGCCCTGTATAGTGTGTGTGTGGTTGTGTAAGTAAGTGTGTACCCAGCGATGAATTGGCGCCCTGCCCTGGGTGTATCTGTATCTAATGTTCTTCCGTAGATGGGCATGGGGAACCCCCCGCGACCCTCATAAAGGAATAAGCGGAAGATAATGAATGAATTTCAAATAAGGCTTTATAACACAAAGTGACATATAAGCATGACTGTGCACTACTGAAACAAACCAGAATTTAAACATTATTTTATTTTTAAGGCTTATACTGAAAGTGTGGTTAGCATGTTCGCCTCTCATCGTCGGGGATCCAGACTTGAATCCCGATTTGGGTTTCCACGTTCTTCCCATGTCCGTGTAGGTTTCCTGGTTTTCCGGTTTCCTCCCACAGTCCAAAAATTTTAAGGTGAATTGGCTTCGTTAAAATGCTTTATATATGGTGTGATTGAGCGTGTGCCCAGCAAATGATCTGCCCAGTGCCCAAAACCTTTCTCGTTTCATCCTCAGCATCCTCTACCAATACGAACCTCATATTTACTCTGCACACATCCAAACCACCTTAAACTTGCCTTTCTATCTTTGTCCCCAAAATGTCCTGGGTGTGCTATCTCCTAACAAACTCACTCCCAATCATGTCCATTTTCACCAATTAGAATCACAACATCTTCATCTCCTCATCTTCCTGCACCCTGTCCTGTCATGCATTACTAGCCATTTAAGCCATTTAAAAACATTGCAAAGTGTACTTTGAAATGTCTAACACTATTTTTCTTCAATGTTGGACATTTAAGAGCATTTTAATAAATAGCAGACAGCATCTGGCCCTCTCAGACTTTCATCTCTTTAGGGCTCTTAAAGATGCTTTTCTTGTGAGACACTTTGAAGATAAAGCCAGCATAATTTATTCAATGAGAACATGGTTATGTAAACAGGACAACAGCTGGTACCAACAGGGAATAGATGCACTTGTTTCCTCTGGCGTAAGACGTAAGACAAGTTGATGGAAACTATGTGGAAAAAGATGCGTATAACAGAAACGGCACTTCTTAACGTACCAATTCTGAGAAATCCGGGTTATCAGATCCACTGTTGTTGTTGTGAATAAGCATAATGTCATAAAAGAACATATATTCATTCATTCATTCATTCATTCATTATCTTCCGCTTAGTTATCTACGAGGGCCGCGGAGAGGGTTCCTCATGCCCATCCAGGGGAGAACAACTTGGGCGCTGGGCAAATACACCCGTGACTGGTGCCAATTTATCGCTGGACACACATTCACTAACCCACACACCCAGACTATAGGGGCAATTTGGAACAGCCAATTTACAATGAATGGACTGTGGGAGGAAACCAGAGAACCCAAAGGAAACCCATGCAGACACAGGGACAACATGGAAACTCAACCCAGATCGGAATTTGAACTGGGAAACCACTAAGCTACCGTACCACCCAGTTTTTATTTTTATATATATATATTAATAACACCTTTCTATGAATCTGGTATTCATAATGATTTAAATAGACTTTTAAATAGACTGCTGACATAGTAAGGACAACACTTCACTTTATGCCTGTACATATGAATACTTTAGGCGGCACGGTGGCTTAGTGGTGAGCATGTTCACCTCTCAGCGCTGAGGATTCCCAGTTCAAATCCAAATCTGGGTGGTTTCCATGTCCTCCCTGTGTCTGCTTGACTTTCCTCCGGGTTCTTCGGTTTCCTCCCACATTCCAAAAACAGATTCAAAGTAAATCAAATGCTTTAAATTGACCTGCATAGTGTGTGTATTTGTGTGTGGCTGTGTGAGTGAGTGTGTGCCAGCGATGGATTGGTGATGTCCTGGGTGTATCTGCCCAGCAACAGAGACTTTCTTTCCTGGATGGGCATGGGGAATCCCACCGCAACCTCAGTACAGGATTACGTGAAAGATAATGAATGAATGAATACTTTATAAAGATTCATAAATGTGAATAATGCATTATGAATACCGGATTACACATGGATTTTTTTCACTTCCATATAGAATATTAGAAACACTGTCACTTTACAATTACATCAAGCCAAGGCAACGCAATCTCGTCCTTATGCTGTGTAAATTTAAATGACAAAGTCTGTCTAAGTCTAAGAATAACAGTAAAACATTCAACATATCTATAAAGCTATGTATCTGCGATTCAGATTTCTCCACGTGTGTGTGTGTGGTCTGTTTGTTAGTGTCCAGTTTAGTTCAGAGTTCAGATTTATTTGTGTTGGGGTTGTTGCCACACAATTTGGCACTGAAGCCTTGCTTGGTTTGCAAATAATAATGAGGCAGGCGACTGTGGTCGCAGCATGATGCACTCTCTGGTGCCTTGGCAAATCATCAAAGGACTCAGTCTGTGCCTGTTGTATGGTGTGTGAGTGTCTGTGTGTATTGTGTATTTTGGATTTATGCTAGTGGATTTATTTATTCGAACTTAGTTTGGTTTCCACTCAGATGTTTGGCACTGTGTGCGTGTAGAATATACTGTTTTACATTTATTACAAGGTACTTTCCGTACGTTGGATGAATTAAACTGGGTTTGTATGATGCATGTATGGACAATCTGGATATGTAAAGGAAATGAGAGAAAACATGTTGGTTTGTGTGTGTGTGTGCATGAATGTGTGTTTGAAGTAGCCAGGGAAGCTTTGAAGGATGAGATACAACAGAGATATTTGTTCTTCATGGCTGAGTTGTTTTGAGTAAGACGGAAGGAAAGGGATAGAGGATGAGAGGCGGCACATTTGAGAACGCCCACATAAAGGACAACAGTAACAAAATAGGGGTAAAAGTAGAAGGTTATTGCCATGGTGATCGTCACGGATCAGAGTCAGTGCACATTATCAATGATCAGACTTTATGGATGGATGGACAGACCATTATAAAGTTAAAAAAGTGAAGCAGCAGTAGAGTGGGAAAAAAGAGATAACGACTGTTATGTCCTGAAAAGTTGTAAAATAACAAAAAATAAAAAAATACTTGACTGGAAATAAAACGATTTTCCACACAACAATAATAAATATGGACTTTTTGCAGAATCTTTAATCCACATGACATCTGGTTTTGAAAGTATAGAACAAATACCCGGCTTTGTCTTCAATACCCGAGGGTGTCTTCAAAGTAATGTGTCGTGGAGTGGAGATATCACATTGGAAAAGTAGGACATGTTTTAAAAGGTTATAATATAAGCAAAGATTTTTGACAATATCAAATGGAAAAACTGTATTTGTCTCATATGAGGCCAACATTTGCACTGAATGTATAGAATCTGGATACATTTCTGGACATCTATGGTTTGATTTCTTTATATGTATGGATTACTTGGGTTGTTACCGACATCTGCTGAAAATTTCATGTCAATAGCATCTCTAGAAATATATTTAGTGAGAAAAATGGGGACATGTTCAATATTTATTTCACCTGCTGTAAGGGTCAGAAAAGGAAATCTGTACTTGCCTACCACCTCAAACTTTTGACTATAGGGTAGTGCGTCTGCCCACTCAATCAAAACTTCAGAGTAAATCCAGGTGTGACACCTTGCCGATCAAACATGTTATAGTGCCAAGCCTGCAGGCCTGGTTTTTGTTTGATGCTGTTGGGAACAACATGGTGCTTCCTTATCATCACGAGCTTGTGGGACAGAAAGGGTGGGAGACGGCGGCAGAGGGTTGGAATGCACCTGCGCAAAAACAGTGATAGAGGAAGAAGCAGATAGGCAGGCAGACAGACAGACCTTGCTTTGCAACTGGATTTCAGAATACAATTTTTCAAACCACTTACGAACATTTTATTATGAAGGAAAGTGGAAACAGAACTTCAAAAATGATTCCCACCACAAGTTATTCAGATGCACTGAAAATTGACTGACTGAAATATGAATATTTGAATGGGATTTTGCAGATTTCACTTTTCCATTTTTATATATACTATAGAGATATAAGAAAAATCCAAAGCCCGCTTATTCCTTTATGAGGTTCGCGGGGGGGTTCCCCATGCCCATCCAGGGGAGAACGTCTCGGGCGATGGGCAGATATACCCGGGACAGGGCGCCAATCCATCGCTGGGTACAATGAAATTTGAACTGCACATATTTATTAGGTTAATAACTGTAACATGTTCAGGAATGTGTGGGAGGTGTGTAAATAAAGTGCAGCTTTTAACATACTGTATGTTAAAAAATACAGTATGTAAAGTTTATTAAAAGAAGAGAACTTTCAAATCCCGATCTGAGTGTCCATGTTCTCCTCATGTCTGTGTGGGTTTCCTCCGTATTCTCCAGTTTCCTCCTGTAGTCCAATAACAGTCATGAATTGGCTGCACTCAATTGCCCCTGTATATTGTGTGCTGAGTGTCTGTTTGTGAATGTGAGTGATGTGTGGGAGTCCCCAGCAACAGATTGGCGCACTGTCCTGGGTGTATCTGCCCAGCGCCTGGAAATGTTCTCGTCTGGATAGGCATGGGGACTCCCTTTCTATACGACCATGGAATGTGACTTAGTGGAAGATAATGGACAGATGGCTGAAAAAAAGAAGTTCATTTTTGCACAAGGTGTCTGTTGGTGGAGGGCCGAGGATGGATACCTGTTCATAATGCTACGCGAAAGTGATGAAATGCCTCCCAGACCACCTACTAGTTTTGCTAAGTGATCGAATCTAATTAAACATGATTGAATTTCTCTGATGGCTCAAGTCAATTCCTAGTTTCAGGTCTGAACAGGTCTGAGCTAAAATACATAAATTGCATGCATGACACGTAGAAAGAGAAATGGCTGGAATTTGAAAATGATTTTAAATAAGGTCTGAATACTGCAGAGGGCGCTGTACAAAGTAACAATAGCCTCAATACACGTACAATAGGATTTTTTTTACGTTTCAACTGCCTTTTCTTTCCTTTTCGTGTGTGGACAAGTGACCGTTTTTACAATCGCTCAAACCTTTTGTCGTGTGGACTGCACCTGGTAGATGTGAGGTCCACCACTTGGTATGATGATGAAAGAATGAAACCCAGCAGGAAGTTAAGTGGAGTGTTTTGGACTGATTAGAGGGCATAGGCGTGAAGAGCAGTTGATAGAGTGAAATAAAAAGGGCTTTATCTGGCTGATAATGCCTCCACCAGGAATCAGAAAGCACTTGTTGTTATGCACTCCAGGGTTACAGACACTTTCCTTCCTGGAGAACTCGTACTCAAGATCCTAGACTTCTGTTTGGCCTGTGGTTGTGAGTGTGAAGGGCCTGGGAAAGGGCAGACACTTCAGCTGCTGGCGATTCTTCTAACACCCCCCTCCCCCCACCAAACACACTCACCGCCACCGCCACCATTTGTTTGGAGAGTCCTTAACACAACTGTTCCACTAAAGTAAAGACGAATCATGATTTCATTAAGTATTGAAATCAAGCATTACAACTGACTGTGGCAATAAATTCAAAACTGACTTACAGAAGAAAAAAATATATAATCTGATTCGTATCAGTAACCATTCAGCATTGTCATCCCAATAAATACCCTAATATTTTCTGTCCAAACTGTACAATAATAGTGTAACTGATCAGGATATGCTGTATACACAGCTCAAATAAATTAAGAAAACACTACAATAACACAATGAATAAAATATTTCAGTTGAAAATCTTAAATTAGTAGATAATGGAATGCGATGAGAACTAAATAATATAAAAATGATCAAAATGTAAATCAAAATGATTATCCCATGGAGGTCTGGATTTAGAATCATCCTTAAAATTAAATGACAGGCTGATCCAACTTCAGTGGAAATTCCTCAAGACAAGTTCAAATGAGGCTCAGTCTTGTGTGTGGCCTCCACGTGCCTGTATGACCTCCCTACAACGCCTGTAGCACTTAAAAGAGGTTCGGTCACCTGTTCATAATCACTTACATACTGATATACTGGTGCAGGTCATAAAATTTGAATATCATGAAAAAGTTTATTTATTTTCATAATTCCACAGCATGAGGACCTGGGTTCAATCCCCGGATGGGGCAACCTGAGAATTTCTGTGTGGAGTTTGCATGTTCTCCCTTGTTCGCGTGAGGTTTTCTCTGGGTGCTCCGGTTTCCTCCCACAGTCCAACGACATGCATGCTTGGTAAATTGGAAATGCTAAATCGTCATTATGTGTATTGATATGTGACTTTTCGTATGATATAAGACTGACCGTGTTCTGTCAGTGGTGCTGAGAATGACGCTAAACAATAAATATAAAATATTTCCATAATTCCATTCAAAAAAAAAAGTGAAACTTGTATATAATACACATTGGTTACACACAGACTGATATATTTCAAGCTATTTTTTTTTTTGATTTGATGATTATAACTGACAACTTACAAAAAACCCAAATTCAGTATCTCATAAAATTAGAATATTACTTTACTAATACAAAAAAGGATTTTTAGAAATGCTGGCCAATTGAAAAGTATGAACATGAAACGTATCATCATATACAGCACTTTATACTTAGTTGGGGCTTCTTTTGCCTGAATTACTGCAACAATGCGACATGGCATGAAGTCGATCAGTCTGTGGCACTGCTCAGGTGTTATGAGAGCCAAGGTTGCTCCGATAGTGGCCTTCAACTGTTTTGCATTGTTGGGTCTGGCGTATTGCACTTTCTTCACAGTACCCCATAGATTTTATATAGTGTTAAGGTCAGGTGAGTTTGCTGGACAATTAAGAACAGGGATTACCATGGTCTTCAAACCAGGTACTTGTAGATTTGGCACTGTGTGCGACCGGAGTCAGTGCTTCAAGAACCACCAAGAACAGACATATGCAAGACATGGGTTTCAGCCGTCGCATTCCTTGTGTCAAGCCACTCTTAAACAAAAGAGTGCGTCAGAAGTGTCTAAAGACAAAAGGGCTGCTGAGTGGTTCCCTGATGAAAGTAAATTTTCCATAGTCTGGATGAAGAGAGGAAAAGCACAGAATCCATGTCACTTAAGGTTCTATTTTAAAGCTTCAAGACTGTGATGGTTTGGGGAGCCATGTCATCTGCTGGTGTTTTCTGAGGTCCAAGGTCAACGCAGCCAGCTGCCAAGAAGTTTTGGCACACCTTATTCTTCCTGCTGCTGACCAACTTTTGGGAGATGCTGATTTCATATTCCAACAGCACTTGGCAGCTGCACAAAGTGCCAAAATACCCACAAGTACCATGGAATCACTTTTCTTAATCCAGCAAACTCACCTGACTTAACACTATAATCTATGGGGTACTGTGAAAAAGATGCGATATGCCAGACCCAACAATGCAGAACAGCTGAAGGCCACTATCGGAGCAACCTTGGCTCTCATAACACCTGAGTAGTGCCACAGACTGATCAACCTAATGCCATGCTGCATTGCTAGGAATTCTGCATTGCTAGGAGTTCTGTGGCACTACTTAGGAGCTCCAACTAAGTATTGAATGCTGTATATGCTGATATGTTTTATGTTCATACTTTTCAGTAGGTCAGCATTTCTAAAAATCCTTTTTTGTATTGGTATAAAGTAATATTCTAATTTTCTGAGATACTGAATTTGGGTTTTTTAATAGTTGTCAGTTATCATCAAATCAATAGAAATAAACACTTGAAATATATCAGTCTGCATTTAACAAATTTATAGTATAAAAATTTCACTGTTTTAATGGAATTATGGAAATAAATCAACATTTTATGACCAGCACCTGTACACAGAAGACACAGAAGATGGTAAAAAGTTCATCTTTCCTGCTATACTTGAGGAAATTCTGCTTCCAACCAACTGACAAAAATACACAAACTAAGTAAATCATTTATGGAAACATTTATGTTGCCTGCTGCTTATTTTATTAAAATAGTAAGAAAAATTTAAATTTTTTTATTTCAATTTAATTTAGTGCTTTTAACAATGAACATTGTCTCAAAGCAGCTATACAGAAAACGTTTTATCTAAGATGAGTAACGGTGGATAGGAAAACTCCCTAGGTAAGGATGAAACCTCGTGGGGAACGTAATCATAAGGGAACCCATCCTCATTTAGGTGATGTGATGCACATACACCATCTAACTCATAACTCTAACTCTAACTCTTCTATGCAAAACCGCTCCAAATCCAACAGATTGCGAGGGCATCTTCTGTGCACAGCCCTCATTAGATCACCCCACAGATGTTCGATAGGATTCAGGTCTGGACTCCGGCTGGTCCATTCCAAAGCCTTAATCTTATTTCAGTGACTAATATCTTTGAATAATGAGATCTCTCTGATGCTCTGGCAGCTCTTTGCGGACCATGTCTTGTGCTGGAAGATGTGGCTACAAAAAAGCCTATTAGAACAGCTGAACTTTAATGACTCCAATTTAACATGAGTTTGAATGTAATTGGTTAAATCTGAACACAGCCACACCTCCAGTTCTAAAAGTGTGCAACTTGTGCAACCACGTTATCTCAGTTGTTAATTTTTTACTTCACTATCCTGAAAGGTTTCAGTTTGTTTTTTAATTGCATTGCACATGTTATAGGTCACGTTAATTGTGAAAATATTTGTCTTGCTGTCATTTCTTTACATCACAAAATCCTGGCATTTGAACAGGGGTGTGTAGACTTTTTATATCCACTGTATAACATTAATATAACAATAATATATATATATATATATATATTATACATTACACACATCTAATACAT
>JAOUQT010054164.1:0-10718 GCA_025769995.1 Xyliphius kryptos | reverse complement strand
TTTTCTGTTTCTTAACACTGCCTCGGTCCATTAGCTAAACACTTGTGATGCCACAATTCTCAGCTGTATAGTGGCCGGAAGGAACAGATAAACGGAGACGAGGTCACCCTCGAGGTCAAAAAAGGCCCCGAGGCTTTGTGTGTTCTCATAGTGGTTTCTATGAGGGAGTGGCATTCAGCTGACCCCAGTAATCAGACATGCTTGGCCAGTCAACAGCAAAGCTCACTCATTTCGGCTTCGGGTCAGTACAAGTGCTTTTGTTATACGGCTCTAAAAAAATTTGCATTTATAAAAAACAGAGAATATACAAATCTGACAGAGAAGTACAATGAGTTAAATGTTCATAATCCCTTTTCAAATCATATGTTTCTGAAAGAAGACCTGAAGATCTCGACCCAGTATAGAGGGTGAAAAAAGTTTACAAGTCATTGTAATGTTTCTCGGCACAGCAAGCTTCCTCAGAGAGGACTTGGGCTTTCAACAGCTGTATACTCGGTCTCTGAAGCACGTGAGGCATCGATTAGTCTGGCCAAACCACTTTTGGTAGAATACTTGAAAATGAAGGCCTTCATGAGATCATAGCGGTAATTACGGTCAATGAAGTTGTAGACAACTGGGTTGATGCAACAGTGCAGGAGCGAGAGGCATTGTGTGACGTGTAATGCTACATAAAGAACATTCTCAAATGTACAGCTTAGAGGGAGCACATTGAGCAGGGTCAGTGTGTCCAGCAGTAGTGTGCCATGGTAGGGCAGCCAGCACACCACAAACACCACGATGTAGGTGAAGACGAGTCGACGACTGGCCCGACGTTCTTGGTCTACTGGGGATCCGATCACTCTGGCAAGTAGCGTATAGAACAATGCAATTATGGGGAAAGGCACGGCAAAGCCAAGAACCATAGAGCTCACTTGGACGCCAATGTTCCACGCGGTTGTTGACTCCTCAGGATACATGGGTTTGCACACAGTCATTCCTTCTGAGTGTGTGGATTTAACAGCGTGAAGGAAGTAAGTATCGGGAACGGCGGCAAGAAGTGCCAACAGCCATATTCCCAAACAGATCAGCTGCCTTGTGCGTCTCCTTTTACCTTGGCCCATCGAATCACCGAACCGGACCACTGAGAGGTAGCGGTCTACGCTCATGCAGGCCAGAAAAAATATGCTGCTAAACAGATTGACGCTGAAGATCATATGTGTGAACTTACACATGAGGTCCCCAAATGGCCAATGACCCTGCTGGAGGAGGGAGCTGATGGATATTGGGAGCGTAGCTACCACAAAGAGGTCAGCAATAGCCAAATTGAGGATGTATAAGTGCGTCTCGTGGCGCTCTCGGCTGGATCGCGTGTTCACCCAAACCACCAGGATGTTAGCAGCCAGACCGATCACAAAGATAAACATGTAGAGGATGGAGATGGAGTACAGCATGGCCCGCTGGCTGAAGGAGCTCTGACACACGTGCATCTCCACGTGTGATGTCCCGTTCTCATCCAGAAACGAGAAGTTCTGCTCTGTTAGGATGTCCAGCAGATCCGGTAGCTCATTCATGTTCATGGTCATGGTAAGATCTCTTGAACCTAAAATGCAAAAGAAGACACGCTGGTGAGTTATGAGTTTGTGATTAAAATGTGAGTAGACAAAAAAAGGTTTATTTTTCAAAGCAACTTGTATAATCGAAAACATCTTCAACATGACAGGGCGCTATGTCAGAGGGCAGGACCTCATGCAGAGGACCTCATGAGGAGAAAAAATTCTGAAGAATTTTTCCGGCCTGCTTTCATACCAAGATCTGTTTCCCAGGATTACTGGGTTGCTTCGGGTCTATCAATAGCATGCACAAGTTTTAAATAATTAAACATCAAAGAAGGGAAAAATCAGGGGTTATACTGGCAACTAACTTTAGCCAATTGGAAAAAACCATGCTTAGCCTGTTAGAGGGTTATCACCATAATACGATCACTATAGTACGATTACAGTCACTCAATAAAGCTAAACATAAAAGCTAGAATTAAACTTTTTTTAAAATTTACATCTTAATTTATATCTAGGAATACCTGGGCTACGCTACATGAGACAACTTGATAGCAAATGTGAAAGTTGAAAATCAATTATTTTTGAGTAATGCTTTGGAATTTATGAACGTATGTCGAAAACTATGGTGTCCATGTGGTTGCTTTCTTACATAAATTTATTAGTATGCTTTCCAAGCGACAATGAATGACAGAGCCAAGTTTTAGATTTCTAGATACTCACGAAGACCCCAATCCATCCGAGGTGTTGGGTTCAATAGCGATACAAAACAAACAATAAAATGTAGGAAATTGAAAACATGTTGGTTTCTCCAAAGACGTGATAGAGAATCGCGATGACAAAGGAAATGAAAAACACAAGCTTCAGCCTTGTAAGTACTCGGGAAGACCCTGAGAGGGTCTTGTGTTTGATCAAACATCAAACATAGGAAGTACTTATTCCAAGGGTATAGTGGGGAATTATGATGCTAAATTTCAACCTTGTAAGTATTCGGAAAGTGGGAGAATTAGTGATGAGTGAGTGAGTAAGTCAGGGCTTTGGCGTTTATAGGGATAGATTAATCTGGAATAAAATGAAATGTTGGTTTTTAGCACAGAATGACATTGTTTAAAAAATACCATATATATATATATATATCAATAATTATACCTCATCATCATACATCATACAAGGATATCCTTGCAATGTTGAAACGACTGAAATAGCTTCACAAGCCACAGAACTCATAGTCAATGAAACTGCCCATGTCTTAGCAGAGATGTTAATCAAATCTGGACCACAGCCAGTGCCACATCCTAATCTATATTTGCGAAGAATTTCAAACAAGGTGTCAGCTTTCATTGAAGAGACCTGCATTTGCGTGCAGCGCACAGACAGTAAAACTGATCTAATCTGTTTAAGCTGGTCTAGGTTCATTCCATATCAACCGGCTGTGTTCAGCACGAAACAGTGTTAGCACCTAGCCTTAATGCCATTAAGAGAAATGTGAGAGGAGACCCAGCTGCTCTTAATGCACATCTACAAAACCACTTTTACAGCTCTATTCTTGTAGTCTTATTGAAGACCACCACATCGACCAACCTATATAGTGCCGACCTGGCTCATCAGGTGCAATAAAACATGGTGGTCTACGGGCACCACCCCCATCCACCTTGTTGTAAAACTGTTGTGTTTACACTTCTCTAATACGATGGGTACCCTCACCTGAACCCCCAGGCCACAAAGAGTTCCCTGTATGGACATAGTGACTCTCGCCTCAGTCCCCAATTTGCACCCCACCCATTTCTCCCTCTCTCTCCTTAAGCCCCCTGAAACTCAGCATTGTTTTCCTTCAACGAGTTAAGACAGTCCGTCTAACATAAGAATAGAATGGGTAGTAAGACTTTTAGCCTTCAGGAGCCTGAAACACGCAATTGGAGTGTTTTTTATCATTATTTAATTCCAAAGTTTCAGACTTTTAAGAAAAAAACATACATGATGTGGAAAGTGTGTAAAATCTAAGAGACTTCACATTCCATTAGGATTAATTGTTCGCATTGGTCAGAAAAACAAACGACAGCCATGTGCTAACTGGGAAGAAATGTTTAGAAAGGAAACCATAAAAAATCCGGACAAAGAAACCACACAGAGGTTTTGGAGTCTTTAAATGTGTCAGAAGTGAAACTGCATCAATGATGAAGCATTCTCATGAAACAATAAATCTGAATCAAAAAAAAATTAGAAGCTTTGTTTTATTAAAGATAAACTTCTCTTATTTGTATTTAGAGGAAAGCAGCAGCTTTAAGCAGGCATGCCCTCCAGTGTCCACTTTAGTCATCAGGAATACAAAAACCTCAGTGGTCTAAAATTTCAATTGCATCAGACATCACAGAAGTAACAGGTTCATGTCAAGCCCAAATAAATATAAGCCAAAAAAAATCTTGAACCAGAAAAAAGGGTCGGATTAAAAAACACGTCTTAATGTCTTTAAAAAACTCCTTTCTGCCCATAATTATAAAAGAATTTTAACACCACCAAATCAAGAGCTGCATCTTTTATGGCACTTTGCTAAATAACCCCTTCTCACTGACTTATTCGAAAACTGAGGGCTTTTTGTTTTAAAATATGTGATGTGTTTAAAAACAAATATAATCGTGATTTAAATTCCAATTCCTCAGTGGTTCTCAAAACGTATGCTGTTAAAACCGATTCTGTCGTCTGCACATCGTTTAGTGAGAAATCGCCACATCTGGAGTCACCTTCAAACTTCTGAGGACTGAGACCTGTCATTAGGCTATTCTGTAAAAGAGAGCTTTAATAATACACCTGAATTCTATTACAGTTCATTAGCAGAAAGCAGACGCGGCGTGGAAATGCGCCCTGCGTGCCAGATTGCGCGCATTTGCTGTTAAGGTAGATATAAGCGCACTATTTAAAAACTGGGTTAAAACAAAGAGGATGTGTTAATTCTAAGTATTTATAATCATTAATCATATAAGAAAACTTTGTACCGGTGCATTATCTTGGCAAAATAAGGAACGACCAAAAGCGCACGTACCAAAGTTTCCACAGGCGCGCAAAGTTCAAAGCACACGGATTCATTACATAAGGATAAATAAAAGCATAGTGCAATTCTTACGTTAAATCCCCCGATCCTGATTAGGGTGGAGGAAAGCAGGTCCTCTAGGTTCTTATCCTGTAGTTGTGAGTCGATACTGAAGAGACTGAGAGAGATTGGCTCTGTGTGGCGCTGCTGCTGGTTAATATATGCAGAAGCAGCGCAGGAACGCCTCCTTCCACCAGAGAGCCGAGCAGCTCAGCTGCACAGACCCGGGTTTCTATCAACGAACAATGAAAGCGGACGTAGGACAATTCATAGTTCAATAAACAGCTATATTATGCACAAATAAACAAGCGGTTTAAGATTTAAGGCTTCAGGTGCGTCTTCTGTGACATGGACAATTTGCCTAAAGAAAAATCTGCATGTCTTCCTTGTGGAACTTTTTGTATATTTACTGTAACATTTGGTCAAATAGCAGACTCCTGTTGAACATACAGTAAACCTGGAGCAATGAGGGTTAAGCGCCTTACTCAAGGACCCACATTGGTAACTTCAGTGACCTAGGATTTGATCCCACAACTTTCAGATAGACGGACCAACAACCACTAAGCTACCACACCCTATATATACTGTTAATAACAAAAAGTATAGACACAGATCTCAATCGAGGCACCTATCCATGCATTTTTGGTCAGCTGTAGGGTTTTACCAGTTTGGGGAAGGACCTTTACTTTTCCACAATGCATAACGCAGGGTGTAATGCATGTGTCTCTTATAGAGAAAAAACTCCATGTCTTCATTGTGGAACTTTTTGCACATTTACAGTTACGTATGTTTATTTAGCAGACTTTTGATGCCCATTCAAGAACCCTGGAGTAATGATGGTTAAAGGCCTCGCTTAAGGACCCTCATCAGTAAATTCAGTGACCTGGGATTTAAACCCACAACCTTCAGATTGATAACAAAACACCATAACCTGTGAGCTACCACACTTTTTGTATATATTAAAGATGTATACGCATATCCTAATCAAGCACCTATCTATGCATTTTTGGACAGCCGGTTGCCAGTTTGGGGAAGGCCTTTAGCTTTTCAAGCATGCACATTTTTACCTACATAGAAAAAACTGCATGTCTTCCTTGTCGACCTTTTGGTACATTTACAGTTGTACAATTACATTTACATACAGTTACATACAGTAACCCTGGATCAATGAGGGTTAAGAGTCTTGCTCAAGCACCCACATTGGTAACTTCAGTGACTTTGGATTTGAACCTACAACCTTTCAGATTGATAGCCCAACACCTTATCCACTGACCAACCACAACCTGTTCATACTGTTGATTACAAAAACTATAGATACAGATCTTACAGTACCTATCCATGCATTTTTCCTGTTTGGGGAAGGACTTTTACTGTCCCATCATGCACAAAGCAGGGCGTAAGGCATGTGTTTCCATACTTTTATCAATATAGTGTTAAATCAGTCATGTTTTAAGCACAATAATAAAAGGTTCTTCAAAAATTGACTTTTTAAAATTCGCATGAACTTTGTATAAACATATTAGTTGTGAGACTTTTTAATTTACATGACATAAAGCATTTTTTCCCCACAGCACAGAATGTATTGTACACAAGTACAATACATTAATTTTAATAAAAGTCTGCCACTGACTCTTTAGTTATTATCATATTTGTATAGATTTTGTACTAAATCATACTTGTAACTTATTTTTTATAGTACTTTATTCCTTATTCTTATTCCTCTTTGTTTATGAAGGTCTGTGACACTCCCCACCCCCTAACCTTCTATTGTTCATTTCTTATGAATGAGGAGTAAAAAACATGAATGAACTGTAATGTGTGAAAAGTTTACACATACTGTTACGCTCCAGGTTTTGCGCTGTGATTTCTTCCTTTTTCTGAGCTTCATTTACCAGATATCCTCTTGGCACTGCCTCAAAGACTTCTCAATTGACTTAATATAGGTACACAAAGGTTTCACCTGTTGTTAAAGTGCACAGCTGGCCCTGAGCCTGTTTATTCTGTTTTGTATGCTGGCCCTGGGCCACTGCATCTTGTGCGCAGGGCACATGAGGGCTGATTGTAAAGTTTTACTAGAGCACCCTGAAATAATTGCAGTTTAGAACATAAAACTGTGGTGTATATTGTTTTCCTTATAATATATGCTAAGAAAATTCAAAGCCCTCACTCAATGACTAACTGAATTACTGTTTACTAATTCTCCCACTTCCCGAGTACATACAAGGCTGACATTTGGCATCGAGATTTTCCCCATGAGTTCTCACTAGCCCCAAACCTCACTTTACTGCATTTGATGGGTCGTTCATTGTCTCAATCGAATGCATGTACCCTCCATTGTCAGATCAGGCCTTCCCATGTACCTACAAGGCTAAAATTTGGCATCATGATTACCTACCATGTCCTTGAAAAAAACAAGTTTTCGCTTTCCTATGTACATCTGTTCATTCGAGATAACCATAGAATGCAACAACTCGGATAGATTAGGGTCTTGGCGAAGTACCTACAAAGCTGAAACTTGACGCTGTCATTCTTCATCGTGTCCTTGGAAAACTTCTGATAAATTCATGTAAGAAAGAAGCCTCATGGACACACTATATCCGTTCCACATATTTATTTCAGAATTTAAATTGCCATAATACTCACTTTATAATAATACATTCATTGTAAATATATGAACGCCAAAGCCACTTCGCTAGCGTAGAATAAAATACAAAAATATATTAAGGTACAAATTTACTGAATTCTTCGAACCCCCTGCTATTCAAGCGCAATGTGATTCGGTACACTTTACTAAAGTGATATCATAACATTATTCTGCAATAAATCCATCATTTCCAAACATTAAGTGGATGCGGTAAGTGCCGCAATTCATGTATTGATTTTACTTATTAATGCAGGGTGAATGCAAATTTACCTTTGCTGTTATGTTTGTTATGGTGCTTGTACTCTTGTGTGACCAGGCCTTGTGTACACAAACGAGTAGTACTTACTTAGGGAACAACACCTGACCAAACAATGCATTAATATTTCCTGTGTATTTAAAACATAGTCGAGGCTAAACAAGGGAAATGCACATGTGGTTTAAGAGGAGACCTGCTACAGGGAATTTCCAGTCTAATAGTTCCCACCGATTATTTACAACAACATCAGGCCGGCTGGCATTAAACAAATACCAAACAACAATGATTAGCAATAGCGGTACATTATTAAGGAGCACCAGAATGGAAACTTTGGCCTGAGGAACTCGCTGAAACACTAGGACAGCGAAGCACATTTGGTTTCTGTTAGGGGTCCGGTACAGAAAAGTTAAAAGATGTCAAACTGAATGATTGTTGTGAGCAAAAAACACTTTTTCTTTGTTATTAAGCCATTCATCAGACCCAAGTTAAGCTCACATTTAAGTCTTCAGTGAAAGCTGTGTATTATAAATATACTGTATACATCAGTGAGCTATGTGTTAAAGTACAATATAAACATATCAATTCTTAAATTCAGTTTTACTCTCATGGTTTTCGTGCTGCACCAATATTGACTCCAGGCTTGTGCTCTGACTATGAGACCTGCTTCATCCTTTGTAACCATCATTACATCAGGAATGTGTGAAGGATTGTATAGGAGCTACGTAATAATTGTTAAATGACTGTAATTAGTGTGATAAATTCTTGTCCCTGCAAAGACCCCAGAAAAAAATTGTTTGGCCAACAACTTTTAATGAGTTTTAGAGAGATACATCACTGATATACACCTGCAACCGACACTGAAGAAACAGACCCGCAGCCTGAGGGCCACAGTAATAAAAACACTGAATTCATTCACTTAGCTTGTTATCAAGGTGTTTATTTGATCAGTTTTGATAAAACACTGTAAAACCTGGATCCAAAATACCCCGGTTTGTGCCAATTTGGAAAATAAGTGCAGGTTTAAAGCAAGCATTAAATGAAAAAAAATATTCAAACCATTAAATGGTGGATACATGAATTCATCAAGTCATATAATTATAAACTAATATGGGATTTAGGTTTTAAAAGTGTATTTAAGGTTAATTTATATTTATGAAGCAGTCATTAGCAGTATCATCTCAGAGCTAAACCAAGATAGACAATGTTCTCGATGTTTAAAGTTGGTATGTTCTCTTCATGTTTTCAAGAAATTTTTATGGGAGTCCTGGTTTACTTCCTTTCTACAGTGTAAATCACTAGTTGTTCCATTGGGGATGTAAAATTATCAAAGTGCGTATGGGTTTGATAATATGTGATCATTTTTAATTTACTTTTTTTCTCCGTTGTTGCATGTGGTTGCTTCTTTGTATGTTTTTTAATGATTTTACCTCATATGCACAGTGTCCTTGAAAGCCTTGAAAGGCACCAATATATTATATTTTTTTATTATAAATGTTATTATTATTCATTCATTCAATCGTTTATTCATTCATACATTATCTTCCGGTTATTCTTCTACTAGGGTCACGGTGGGGTTCCTCGTACCCATCCAGGGGAAAATGTCTCGGGCATTGAGCAGATACACCCAGGACAGGGCGCCAATCCATCGCTGGGCACATTGAACACATAGAACACAATAAATATTCTTATTTGTTATACATACCATCTTACACAAAGCCAACTGCGGCATTATAGCTCTTTAAATAATGTATATATCAGCATAAATTAAGAACTTTCCAAACTTTTTTTAGTTCTAAAGAGGAACACTGAGTGCTTTCAGAAGAATAAGGTTAAGCAGCTTTAAATGAAAGGTTCCTCAAAGCACTTGAAAACTTCCTTACGTTGCTTAAAGCACTTAGAATTTCTCTATAGTTTCAGACTGATACGTTCTTATAGTTCTTAAAGAAGCTAATAATCTTGTTCTTACAATGTAATAGCAATGCTGTTAGAAGGTTTCAGATTTGATACTGGCTTTATTTAAACAATGCACAAAGAAATAATATCTGATGACAAATTTTCTACTGCACCAACTTTTGGCACACTATATTTTACATATATTTCATATATATTTTATATTTCATTTTTATAAATATTTGTTGAATGTTTACAATCATAGTCATAAACTGTGAGACAATTCGACATATAGGCTTTATAACACAAAGTGTAATAATTAGAATTATAATATGAACATATATAAACTTTTGATTCTTTGAATGTTTGTAAGTTGATGAACAGTTGTATCTCATTTACAATGCATTATTCCACTTTGTGTTATACAAATATCTATGGGTATCAAAGAAGGTTTATAACAAGTATTATAATGCTTTATGAATACTTTATAAAGCTTCACAAATGAGTCAATGATGCATTATGAATATCGGATTTAGGTAACGTGTTACCAAATTAATAAACTGTTAAAATATGTCATTTATAATGCATTATGTCACTGTATGTTATAAAGACTTGTTCTTCTAACATTTTATGAGCATGGTTATAGACATTTCCAGAGGCTTACGACAAGTATTATAAAGCATTATGAATACTTGATATAGCTTTAAAAATGGGTTAACTATGCATTATGAATACCAGATTTAAGTACAGTGTTATCAAACAATGTTATAAGCGTCAGAACTATACAGCATGGAGTATTTTGTTAGTTTTACAGTCATTTGTAATTCCGAAAACAGTGCAAGCTAACGGTTCGGTTTGGATTTTTATCCCCCGATAAGATAAACCGGCCAGAGGAATGTTTGAACAGATAGCACCTTTGATTAAAGCATTTTGTATTGTATTCAGCTTCGCAAAGTTCTCTGTGTCGAGCGCGTCTCCAGCTGAGCATGGCGCGGCCGCAGTGGACGGGCTTTGATCTCGTCGCCATGGCAGCGGCGCGGGGCGTCTTGCAAACTATCCGAGCGCTTAGTGAAAGTCAGCAGGTCGATGAAGAATCTAACACAGCGTGGTCAGTATTTTAATTAAACCCCACATGCGTGGAAATAACTTTTTTTGGATGACGTTGCTTGTCGGATTTGATGCGGTTTGCAGTTCTGCAACAAAATAATCCGCACGATTATTCCCCGTCTCCGGGACTGAAGCGCACTGACTTGGAAAATAGGATGTCACACAGGTACTGGATGCATTTTGCATGTTCTCCATGAAAGATCG
>JAOUQT010054159.1:0-10719 GCA_025769995.1 Xyliphius kryptos | reverse complement strand
TTGGGTCAGTGGTGCATGGTGGGCTATCGTAAGAACACAAAAAGAACAAATGTCAGTGTTACAGTAATTAATCTCCCAATATGCATATTGTATGGGGCACTATGTTATGATAGATTTCATATCTGGCTGTGCTTTTTAAGTATATATTTATAATATATAGTATTAGATATTTTTTAATAATTCATAAATATACACATTTCCTAGATTGGAAATGTTTGACTGCAGAGATCAAAAGGTTAATAGGCTAGACCTTTTTTATGGAGCAACTGCTCTAGTTACAGTGCGTTGTGGAAATAGAATACTGTTTTTATATCTCAATAAAAATAAATTATTTTCTTTTTGATTTATTGGAAACAATGGATTTAAATGTATTGTATTTTGCACGATGATGTCATAACATTTCTAACTATTGTGCTTGTGAGCTGTTATAGTGTATGAATTCACACATTCACCACTACAGTACTGACCTCACAGATTCTTTCATCAGATCATACACTTGACTTTACTGTATTAACTGTTTTATAATATTAGTAAACTGTACTTGTCTTCAAATCACCTGTATTCTGCTGACAATAAGATACAGTATACTGATTAAATTGAACTTTATAATTTCTTTTTTTGTGTGTTGTAGAAAAGCCTCAGGTGGTTGGTTCTCATGTTTCTCTTTATGCTGAACATGGTTCTAACATTATTCTACCCTGCTGGATTGAACCCAGTACCAGTGCTCTGGATATGAGGGTGGAGTGGTTTAGGACAGACTTGGTAAACCCACTGGTTTATCTCTATGAAGATCATGATATTATAAATACTGACCAAATTCCATCATACAAAGGGAGAACTTATTTATTTGAAGAGGAGCTGCAGAAAGGTAACGCCTCACTGCTGTTAACTGGACTTCAAATTTCTGATGAGGGAGATTATACATGTGAAATTCGGAATCCTACCTGGTATGATGACATCACAGTTAAATTAAAGGTTGAAGGTGAGTTACAGCAGAACACATTACTAACCCTGTATCAGTTTTATTCATTAAATCTGTTAAATATAAATCTGTATTAAACCATGTGATTACAGCTGTTGGAACAGCTCCTGTTATCACTCTTGAAAAATATGAAACATCAGGAGGATTCAGTCTGCTGTGTGAATCTAAAGGCTGGTATCCTGAGCCTGAGCTTCAGTGGATGGGTAATGAAGGAATCAATCTGACTGATGGAGCTGCAGAGACTCACAGAGATGGAGAACTGTTCAATGTGAAACACAGAATCTATGTACCCAGCGGCGCCTCCAACAGGTTCTACTGCAGAGTGAAGCTACGTCATCACATGAAGGAGTCTGAGACCATCATCTCAGGTAAGTCACATTAATACAGCACACCTGAGTTTTGGTTCTCAAAAAATCATTAATCCAATATTTAACCATCTCAGAAGCATTAATGTAAGATAGAATATTTCAAACAACATTCGGACATTTTGTAGAATTATTGTTGCAAAGTAGAGGGGGTAAGCTAAGAGAATTGAGTAGCACAACTACGTCACCTAGTGGAATTTCACCACTAGGGAATATACCACCTGGGACTCAACCCACAGCAAAAGGACACACGGGTTCAACACACTTGGATAGAGACATACTTCCAATACTTTTTTGAATGATATCATTAATTTCCCATACAATACCACCTGCTGTACACAGATAAAATAAATATAAAAACACACTTAACATTACTATTCCAAGGATCCATTTATGTTTTCAAAAAATAAATCTGAGCCGAGGGCTTACCACGGCAGGCGAAAATAGGGAATAGGGGAGCTTCTTATACTACACACCACACGTGATTCACTGCACACCCCAATGACACCCGAAGTGTTGTAGGCTACAGGACAGGTGAAAAAGGGACTCCACCACACAAATCAATCCACCTCCGCTTTGGCCCCCTGCTCTTGTACAGCCAGAAAAAGGAGAACACAGTTACACACAGAAGGATGAGGAGGGGAAGCTAATATGATAGCGAGTATAATAGCCACTTTTCTTACCCCCTCAAACCATTCAATGAAAATTGTAAAACACCCGCGCGCACATCTGACACAACACAAAATCAAAGACAACAAAATATTTATAACCCAATCACAATAAAAAAATAAATAAAATTAAAATCATATGAAAAAAGGACTCAAACCCCAAACTAAAGCCAACCTTGCTCAAATACAAAACTAGAAAAAAATAAATAACTAAACCCATTAAGCAAAGAAACAAAAATTAAGAAAACAAACATACTGTGACGCCTGCGCGTTGAGAGCAAGACATGAAGCGCGCAGCGGCGCGCTGGAAGGAGCAGGTTGCCAGATGAGGGTGAATTGCAAAATATTTATTAACGTGTCGCGGAACACGCAGACACGGAGCAAACCAACAACAAACAAACGCCACAAACTACAAACAATAACCGACAGAGACAAGACGGAAGGGGCAGGCATAAATAACAAAAGCGTCTCTGTCAATTAATGAACGAAAACCAATAAACAAAGAGGGAAGTTAATTAACTAATTAAACACAAATGGGAGTTAATTAACTGAACAGAAAGGGAAGAAGCGCCGAGCTTCTTACACATACACTAAAACCAACCAATTCCTACAACAGAAACTGAAAACCAAACAAACTTTAGACAAAACAGCAACACCGCAGAGAGCTGGAGAAACAGGCCAACAGTGGGCTAAAAGACCAGCATACAGCATAGCAGTGTACCCCCATGAAAGGAATCAGATACAGGCCCCACTGCCGCAGCAAACATTAGCCACAGTAGTGCAGCCCGGTCGCTTTTTGTACTTAGCTGAGAGTAGAACAGCGCCGGCAAAGACACAAAATATATCACCCACGCCAAGCTGGTAAAAGAGCAGCAGCCAACAACACTTATACTCGTCAAAGAGGAAACCAAAAAGAAGGAGCCAAACAGTGAAGCCAAACACAGCCATGCTGCAGCCACGCTGCCACGGGGACAACAGGTAGCGCACCTACAGGTAACCATGCCCAAATATAGTGTGCTAGGGAACCGCTCAGCAATTTAAACTGCCATCACACCATTTTGGCACAAAGATATTTCAGGTGGGGTTAATAAAACCTCTCCTGCTACAATCCCCCCCCCCCTTTTTTTGCATTGTCATACCTAATTTGCGGTTGACACAGAGTCTTGTAGTCCCTCTACCCTATTGTCCTCATTACGTAGAGGACAGGAAAGTGCTGGCCAGCTGTGGAACGGGCAGTACGGCGCAACGCCAAACTAGCACAAGGCTGGCGGGGAAGCCCTAGGTGAAAGAGCAGCCTCTTTCCAAACTTCTGGCTTCAGCATGTCACGATGGAAGTCCTTTACCTTACAGAGATCATCCATCGGGGCAACCGTATAAACAGCTCCTTTACCAGATGAGGCTTTTAGCACCTGATAGATGACAGAACTCCAAACATCCTGGATCTTATGCCACCCACGAACACTATGGTCCCAGAGGTAAACCATTGAATCAGACCACTTTCAACGCAACGCCCTGCTTTCTCGCACCTTTACATGACCCACAGGGTCTCTGGGCACCTGTACTACAGACTGATGGCACTGCTGTAAAGCCTGAAGAACCGGAACAGGAGCCTGCACCATTGAGGGCAGGTTAAAATGAGAAGGTCCATGAGACCCAAAAAGCTCCTGATAACCCCGGCTAATAATATTCATCCCCAAGACCAGGGGAAGCACCAGGAGGATCCTTCACTACCAAAATCCCACATTGGGACATCACCTTACCACACAGCATTACATCCAGTTCTAAATAGCCTATATAGGGGATATCAAGCCCGTTGGCAGCCCGAAGCTGTAAACAGTGACAGGACTGTAGATGATCCTGGCCCCAAGGTTCGAACTGCTGTAGAAAGAAGCTGTCCGTCACTGTGGACACCATAGAAGGCATAAGCCTAGATACCATACCCACCCTTGAGCCTAAAGTCATCCCCTCTGAGCTGTGGCTCTGCTGCTCAGCGGGCTTTAGTTTTCCGCCTGCTGAGAAAAGCGCGATGGTCTAGCCACGTTCTGAGGCAGAGCCCTAGATGAAGGGAAAACACGTTCCCCATTACACTCCCGTGCCAAATTACCTGGCTGCTGGCATCTCCGACATATTACACGCTCCTGATAAGGAGAGTGACTAGACCGAGAGGAAGTCTGCAAAGCCGCAACAGTTCTAGTCAGCTAATTAAGCTGTTCTTGCTTCTGCTTCAAAATGTCCTTCAGCTCTTCCAATTCTGATGGCTAAGGAGCACCTACAGGAACTGAGCTGGAATCTTCTTGTACAATATACTGTAGGCCGTAAGCTGATGGTAGGGAAAAACTATGTTCCCTAGCACCCCCCGACTGCCGCTTACTCTCCCACAGACCTCCAACAGCGTAGCACCTGGCTGCTGGCGGACAAACTGCTTAAACTCTCTACGGAGAGCGCCATCTAGAACATGCTCCACAAACTGATCCCGAAGCAAGACCCCTACATTAAACATCCCCTCAGGGGCATGCTGCTTTACTGGTTCCATTAAAGCCTGCAACGTTTCCCCTTACTGCTGTTTTTGTAAAAAAAAAAAATGCCTGCTGTAATGTCAAATAAGACTGGGAACAACTATAGAGATCTTTTAACTGGGTCCCCTCTCTCTGCACTAGAACGAAACTTTATTTCTTCTCTTGCTTCCACTTCTAAATGGTCAAAAATAAAGAACGCCTGATCCAATACAGAAAGATGTCAAGCCCTCATACACACCTCTACTTCCTCAATCCATTCCACTATATTTATCCCAAACTTACCATTAAATATTGGGCACTTCCAATCACGAAGAACTACCACAAAACACTCTGTGACAGTACTAGCACCAGCGGGGGGGCGTATTAATTAACACACATGGGGAAACTGGAGTACCTGCAACAGCAGCCCTTTTCTAAAGTAGCCTCTTGTTATCAGCCGTAAGCTGCGAGTATTTAAGCTGTTGTATCTCCTCCTCCATCCCAACAGAGGGCATTGTACCAAAACTCAAACAGGACAATATAGAAAAACTAACCAGTCCCGTAAGCAAATGCTGCTGTTTTGTCTCTAGTATATCTAAGATAAGGTTTAATGTTTAAACTAAAACACCATAAATTGGAATCTACGTCTCTGATTCTCAATAGTGTCCCACCAACTACGCCAAAATGTGGCAAAGCATAGGGGGCAAGTTAAGAGAATCATGTAGCACAACTACGCCACCTAGTGGAATTTCACCTCTAGAAAATATACCCGGGGACTCAACCCATGGCAAAAGGACACACAGGTTCAACACACTTGGACATAGATGTACTTCCAATACTTTTCTAATTGATATCAATAATTTCCCATACAATACCGGGCGGGACACAAGCTGTCTGCTGAAAACAGATACAATAAATATAAAAACACACTTAACATTACTATTCCATGATCCATTTATGTTTTCATAAAACCTCTTTGACCAAAAGAATCAGAGCTGAGGGCTTACCACGGCAAAAGAAAATAGGGAAAAGGATCAGATACAGGCCCTACTGTCGCAGCAAACATTAGCCACAGTAGTGCAGCCCGGTCGCTTTTCATACTTAGTTGAGAGTAGAACAGCGCCGGCAAAGACACAAAATATGTCACCCACGCCAAGCTGGTGAAAGAGCCGCAGCCAACAACACTTATACTCGTCAAAGAGGAAACCAAAAGGAAGGAGCCAAACAGTCACGCCAAACACAGCCACACTGAACGCCACTACCGTGGAAGTCAGATAACCCAGAAGGGGAAGGGGGGACAACAGGTAGCGCACCTACAGGTAGCCATGCCCAAATATATTGTGCTAGGGAAATGCCCAGCAATTTAAACTGCCATCACGCCATTTTAACACAAAGGTATATAAAACCCCTCCTGCTACATTATGAAAAAATAAATCATTTTTTTTATGATAGTATTTTGTAAATATTTAGAATTATGTTGCCTAATAACCACAAAATTCTGAAATAAGTAAAATATGAATATTAATACAATATTATTATAATATAATATAAATATAATATTACACATATTTAAATAAATGTACAACAATGTGAACTGATGAATACATCACTGTTGTATCTACAAAGAGAAATATACAATAAATTAAACAAGAGGTCATTATTTAGTTTCTAAAATCTGACAAACTTGTTAGAAGGTTTTCAGAATGAGAGTACTTTATTGATCGCCGAGGGGAAATTGCAGATGTTACATTTGCTCAGATTGCATAAGTACAAATATATACAAATATATATGAGAAATAAAGAAAAGTTAAAAGTTTCTAAAGGATACGTATACTCTTACAGTGTACTACTTCTTAAAATGGCAAGTTCAGAAGGTGACATATATTGCACAATTTATACAACTCTATGATGATATGTGTTATATGTGGTGCTTTTGGATGGAATGAGTCTTTGACTGAACGTGTTCCTGTATCTTATCAGTGTGTGGTACAGCGGGTGGGGGGTGTTGTCCATAAGTGCCTCGAGCTTAGACAGCATCCTCTTCTCTGACACTGCCATCAGCAAGTCCAGCGCCACACACACATCACCACCGCCCTTATGGATTGGTTTGTTCAGTCTGTTGGCATTCGCCACCTCTAGCCTGCCCCAGCATGCAACAGCATAAAGGATAGCACTCGCAATCAGAGTCATAAAAGATCCTGAGTATTGTCCTGCAGATGTTAAAGGACCGCAGGTATCTCAAAAAGTAGAAGCGGCATTTTAAAATAACATTTCTGAATATGCTGTATAAAATTTGGTTCTATTGTTTATAATATTGTGAAAATCTAGAAAGCCTGGACTCATCTGATCTGTGCTATGATTTTATAAATGGAATAATTCACAATAATGTGATCAAATCTCCCAGTTATTACAATTTTAACATCAAAGTAAACTAGTACAATATTTAATCAAATGTGGAAAAACACTGACACCCTGAAAGTTTGAACAGTTGTTAGTATTAAGCTTCTCTATGCCCCCAAAATGGCTTTTCTAAATTATCCCTATTATATGAATTGCCCTTATATAATGTGTGTCCATGAGTGAATGTGTGCCAGGCAATGGATGGGTACCCTTTTCTGGGTGTATTTACTCTGGATGGGCATGGAACCCCACTCCCAGCTCCCACACAATGATAGTATCGGATTAAGCTGAATTTAATGAGTTGGCATATTAAAATGAAGTGTCTCATTATTTTGTTGTTTTGTTTTACAGATCAGATATTCTCTACATGGATAGCAGTTGTAATCAGTGGCTCAGTTATATGTGTGATCATTATTATAGCAGTTGGATTTGGTCTTATGATAAGAAAAGGTACGGAAAAGTCATTATAAATGTTTTATGTAACTCCATCTATTTAAATTAGTAAATTGTTTAAACCTGAAGGTTAACAGTATGATGATCCTTGCAGGGATCTGACATCTGCAAGTTCATTTCTGGTTCTTTTTTTTTTTGGTCCCGTGACCTCAGAAGTTTTGTCCCTGCTTGTGCTCCTGTAGCTGATTATACTTTGAGGAGATCTTTCATTATAATAAATAATGATGAAATTGATACATGTGATATAAAATGTACAGAACTTCCATAGTCAGGAAAACCACCACTATTATTACTATTATTATCATTGTACACTATACATGCCTGTACTCAGTGTCTTACCAAGTCAATACACATACAGACAGAAATACTGCAGCAACAAACATTCAGTATTTTTTCAGAATGTGATGGTTTATAAAAAGTAGATCCACGAAATACAGATGTACTGTTTAGAAATTTATAATATGTCAAAAAGCTTTTGATCTGTGGATTTTTCCATGACACTGTATATAACTCCTATATTTATTGGTTTAGGTTAAAAAAAAATTAAAGAAATCATATGGTTTGTTGCGAGCTCACTGTTTCTGTGTAGAATAATTACACTAACAACTGAGTAAACTTCTAAATAAAACTGTAAACACTAATACAATAACACCTAAACGTTTATTGCTTATATTAAATATTTCTTATCACTTGTGTTTGGATGAAGTTCCTGGTGAAGCTTACAAACAAATGTGTGTAGCTTTTGCTGTCTTTATGTTACTGTTAGCATGTTTATCTTAATCTGCTAATCTGTATTAAGTGTTAGCAATTCAATATGATATAAACATTGTTAGTATTATAACAAAACAACAATTACTTTAATCTCGATTTTGTAGTTTAATAAAGTTCAGATTTTATTTGTTACAGAAATATGTGTTTTTAAATGTTAATGCTCATATTGTTTTTATTTCAGTGAGACAACTGAGAGAAGAAGAAGCTAAAAAGGGTACATTAAATATGTCTTAATTTTGTAAATATTCATTCAAAAAACTTTGATAAAATAATTTTATGGGGGGGGGGGGGTAATGAGAGAAAGGAAAGGGGTCACTACCATAAGGTTTGCCTCTCAGCAATGGGGATTCCCGGTTTGAATCCCAGTCTGGGTGAAGTTCCTATGTTTTCCAGGTGTCTGCGTGGATTTCCTCTCACAGTCCAAAAACATGAATTCAAGGAAAAATTCTAAATTGCCCCATATCGTCTGTGCCTGTAAATGATTAACTAACAGAGAACAAAATAAACCAAACCCAAAAACTTAAACACAATTTAAAAAAGTATAACAAATATTTACACACAAAAAAATACAATTAACATTAAACCAATCATATCCGAATAAATTACAAAAGAAAGACTTTTTTTTTTACATATGCTAGCAATCACCAAAGCCTTGGGAATAATAACGTTAGGTAATGGCAAAAATGGGAACTCTGAAATAACAGAATATCATTCATTTATTATCTTCCGCTTATTCCTCTATGAGGGTCGCGGGGGGGTTTCCCATGCCCATCCGGGGGAGAACAACTCGGGCGCTGGGCAGACACACCCAGGACAGGGCACCAATCTATTGCTGGGCACACACTCACGCACTATACAGGGCAATTTAGAGCATTCAATTTACCTTAATTTTTTTGGAATGTGGGAGGAATCCGGAGAAAACCCACGCAGACACAGGAAGAACATGGTAACTCCACCCAGAAGGTAATATGGGACAGATTCAGAAATTGTCCGGTAGGTCAGAGTCAGTGCTTTTTACTAAATGCAGCTACAGCAAGCCAATAGAGAAAAAAAGAGTAATAAAGTGGAATGAGATCATTTGGGCAGGTTGAACAAAAGATGGCCGGCTGTGTTTTGTATCAGCAGTATTGGTCTAATTGTGCAGCTGGAAGACCAGCAAGCAATGCTTTACAATAGTCGAGCCAGGATAGGATGAGAATTTGGACTAACAATTAGCCTGTTCAGTCAAGATAGATCTGATCTTCCTGATGATGTAAAGCATGAATCTGCAGGAACATGCAGTTTTATTAAGATTAAATAATGTAAGTTGTGTGTCAATTGTGAAAGCAAAGTTATGGACAAAGTCGGTTGGAGAGTGTCACGGGGTGGAAAGGATGAGGATCGGAGACAGGAGTGCACACACGGAACTGGCTTTATTTACCGACCCAACACGACTACATACAGAATCCTGCGCTTTTATAGTTCTTGCGGTAGCCGTGCTGGGTCCTCCGTCCCACCAGCTCCGTGGTCGGTTTCTCTCCCCGCGCCGCATGATCGTCCAGCTTATAAGGCCGCACACAGTCATTTAGGCAGAGCCGCTTCAGATGCGCTAATCAACCCTGATCAGCTCCGCCACGCCCCCCAACGCCACCACGTCACAAAGAGATTTTGAATCTGTTTTAAAGGATAGATCATAATAAATATTCATATTTTCTAAACTATTTCAAGTGTAAAATCGTGAAGTAACATTTAACTTGTTTGATACCATAAATATCAAATGGCTTTATTAATTTTATTTTTTAATGGAAACCTCATCTGGACAGATCATGAGTGACAGTTTGTAGCCTGAGTGACAGATTAATCAGATTATATTCTACATTAATGACGTTCCACAGGTTTAATTCTTATTCAGATGAATTATTTATTCTTCTTTTTTCTTAAATAAATATAATGATGGATGTAATGGACACTTTATTCGAAACTAGTGGAATACCCATGCTACGCTACAGGTGAGAACTTTTCATTCATTATCTTCTGCTTATTCCTTTATGAGGGTCGCGGGGAGTTCCCAATGCCCATCCAGGCACGAACGTCTCGGGTGCTGGGCAGATACAGCCAGGACGGGGCACCAATCCATTGCTGGATACACATTCACTTACACACACAGCCACACACACACACTATACAGGGCTATTTAGAGCATTCAGTTTAACTTAAAGCCATGTTTTTGGACTGTGGGAGGAAACCGGAGAACCCGGAGGAAACCCACGCAGAAACGGAGGGAACATGGAAACTCCATCCAGATTGGGATTCGAACCGAGAATCCCCAGTGCTGAGAGGCCAACGTGCTACCCACTAAGCCACCGTGTGAGAACTTAGTAACGTAAAAGTTGAAAGGCAGTTATTTTTGAATGAATGATGGCTTTGAAGTTAATATATATATCACTGAACATATTATTAAAGAGGAGGGTTTGTGACAATTAATAATCTGAAATGAATATGTGGAATGAATTTAGTGTGGGTTGTGGTTACGGTGTCCATGCGGTTGCCTTCTTACATAAATTTCTCAGTAGGTTTTCCAAGGACACGATAAGAAATGACGGAGA
>JAOUQT010054149.1:0-20972 GCA_025769995.1 Xyliphius kryptos | reverse complement strand
TCTCCCTCTCACACACACACACACACACACACACACACACACACACACACACACACACGGCGGTCTTCAGGGTCAGAAAGGAAACGGGCCATTTCTCTTCGCAGGTCACCGAAGTTTCTGCCACATCTCATTGGACGAAGAAGATGGACGTGTGGAGGCGGGACCTGAAGGTTATCACATGGACTACTGGACGGTCCTGAAGCATTCACACGCCATGGACACCACCAACTCCAAAACCAGGTGTGTCCACACTTTTATGGCCTGAGATTTACTTTTTCCAGTGGACAGGTCACCGTGACCCCCCCCCCCCCCAGGATTCTTCTTTATTTTAACTTTAATGTTTAACCCATGAGTCTGCAATCGGCACATCAGACCCGTGAGGTTGCTTGTTCACACGTAGCTAGAAAAACGTATACATTTTTTGTGCGTTTCCGGCTGGTATCCACATGAAAACGTAGCTTAACGTCACCAATGACCATTATTTATGAAAACCCCGTTTGTGTACGAGTGAAAACGGCGTTGTAGGGTCCCGAACGTCACCGTCTGCGACAAATAATGTAACGATGATGTCACACATGCGAGTGTTATTGATTTTGCGTGAACGCTAGCGGAGACGCTCATTTCATCTTACGTTCATTCAGACAATCTTTTGACAAACCAAACTGTTACGATGCATTGTGGGGCACCGGAGAAGGACAACATGGAAGTTGGGTGTTTGTTTTGAGGGATTCTGATTGGCTGACAGATTTTAGCTTTATGTTACACTGACCTCTATGGGCTCTGGCGTGTTAGTGCGGGTTCATGTGGATAAAATCTTTTTTTAAAACAATCCCCTGGGTATAATTTTATTTTTGAAAACAATGTGGGCGGAGACGTCGGTTTTTATAAATACTTGTCTGTGTGGGTACAGAGCGGGCATGTGGGCATTGCATTAATAAAACTGGGAGGATGGGGGCGTATTTCTCGTTCCATTTTTCAAAAAATTCTGTTTTCACTCTCAACTCTATTCTTGGGGGGTGGGGGGTATTTTGAAGACACTAGAATATAAAACATGGTTTTAGTTCTTTCACTTTTTTTTTGCCGGGCAACACACAAACTCAGTTCTTCTGTGTGCAATAATTTGTTGCTGTGAAATTAGTCATTTTGTATACTGGGTACTTCACAGGAATTAGTGTGTAATTATGGTGTATATCATGTTTTAATGTCTTTCTTTTGTATTCTATGTGTTGTACATTACTTTTATATTTTACAAAAGAAATGCCAGTTTTTATGTACAGTATCTTACATTTACTAACACAGACTTATCTTACCTTACCATTGTAGGCCCTTGACCCGCATTGTTGCGGGGGGACTGTACCATGACTGATCTTGTGTTTTAATCCTAACCACCAAGTTATAATTTGCAGTTTGGAAACCAACCAGCAGGCGGCAGCACTTTGCCTTAGAATGGTTTTCAGGTCGGATCAGTGCACAGGTCGCACATTTGACTTGAAAAACATCCCGCCCGCCAAATACAAACACACAGAAAACCATCCAGATTATGGATTTACTTATCGACAGTTGTAGCACAAAGTTTACAGTGTATCTGTACAATGTTTTGTAGTAGATATAACGACAGTTGGTGGTTTGCTTTTTCAAATCTAATGAGCTGCACTATCCGACGTTTAACCGATATTTCCAATCTACATATTAAATCTGCCTAAAAAAACAAGTACAGAGAATACAAAGCGATAGTTTCTTAAAATTCATGTTACTGTAGATGTCTCATCCAGGAAAGAACGTCTCAGGCGCTGGAGAAATTTACATTTAGTCATTTTGCAGACGTTTTTATCCACAGCGACTTATAAGTATTCCACTTAATAGATGGGGGTCAGAACACGGGGTCACACACACACACACACACACACACACACACACACACACACACACACACACACACACACACACACAAAGAACCCCTGGAGTAATGAGGGCTAAGGGTCTCACTCAAGGACCCACATTGGTAACTTCAGTGGATTTGAACCTACAACCCTTAGATTGCCAACCCAACACCCAAACCACTGAGCTACCACAACTGGGACAGGGTGCTAATCTATCAATGGACACACACACACACACACACACACACACACACACACACACACACAAACACTCTAACTATAGGGGCAATTTAGAGCAGCCAATTTACCTTTAATTCATGTTTTTGAATTTGTAAAAACTCACACAGACACGGGGAGAACAAACTCCACTTAGACTGGAAATAGAACCGCTCTGTGGGACGAACGTGCCGTGTGCCATCTCTATAGCGATTGGCCCACGGATAGAGTGGAGGCGATGACGCAGGGCGGCTCCACCCCTCTGCCCCTTCACAACCACTCCCTGAGTGTGTGTGGTGCCAAAAGCACTACTTTCTAATTGTGTCTGATGGCTAACAGCAGTCCCTACGCACCCGCAGTATCATGCCTCCAAAATGTAAGCATCCACTAACGGCTGAAGAGATTGCAGCGGTCAGTGATCACAGGACGCTGTGGACAGGATGAACCGAGAACAGCGTAATTGGGATTAAGATGGCGTGAAAACGGAGTAGACGATTGGACGCCAGTTTGTGAGGTGGAGCTAAAGATGTGAGGAAGGTAAGTGATGCACCTGCCGTAGACTTTAGCAAATAATGTGAATGTGTGCAGGTATACGATGAGAAGGAGAGAGAGAGAGAGAGGCATAACAGGAGCGTGGCCGCGGGGCGACACTGGGAGAGACAACGTGTTCCCGATGCTGACTGCTCCACCACCCAGCCTTTACTGTTGACACAAGGTACATAAAGAAACCACACCCTACGTCACGGCTTCTATCAAAGGCAAAACAAAATCAACAGAAGTTCATTTATTTATGGTTAATTTGTAGTTCTAACATATTTAGATTGTTTCTTACTCACTTTATTTTGCGTCACGACGTTTATTTCTCAAATGGACCAGTATGCAAATTAGGTAATATGTCATTTAGCGACTTTTCAGACAGCCAATAGCTACTTACCTCACTGAAAAACCTGGCAACGGTGTTTCTCCGGGTTCTCTGTGTCCCTCCCACAGTCCAAAAATTGGCTGCTCTAAAATGCCCCATTTAGTCTTTGTGTGTGTGAGTATTGTGTTTTGATTTACAGCGGCATGGTGGCGCTGTGGTTGCCACATTCGCCTCTCAGCGCTGGGGATCCAGGTTCAATTACCAGTCTGGGTGGAGTTTCCATGTTCTCCCCGTGTCCGTGAGTGGTTTCTACGGTTTGCCAGATTTCCTCCCACTGTCCAAAAACAAGGATTCAAGGTGAATTAGATGATCTCGCAAAGTGAGTCGCAAGTGATGGATTGGCGCCCTTTCCTGGGTGTATTTGCCCAGCGCCTGAAACGTTCTCCCCTGGATGGGCATGAAACCCCCGCGACCCTCTATGGTTATAATAAATAAATGGCTGCTCTAATTGCCCCTATGCACGCGTGTGTGTGAGAGAGAACTAGTGTGCGTCTATATAATAGGTGGAGCTGATATAAGGATTAAGGAGGTGGACCTCCGAGTCCATTAAAATCCATTTCTTTATGAGCTCTGATTAACAGGAAGCTTTTGAGGGGCGCTAATACATCAGTTCTGTACACTTACTGGAAGTGAGATGAGGAGGAGGAGGAAAACAAATCAGAGCTCAAACACTGCCATTAACAAGAACGAATGAGAAACAATTAACAGCGCTCTCAAACTCTGAGTAACACCAAACCGAAAGATCAATTAGCGCTAGCATGCTAAAGCACATGGCTGTGGTATGCTAGCTCAGAGAAACGCTGATCCGCGCACGCCGCTTTTAATAACATACTGTTTACTCTGCGGCGGGTTGTTAAATAATATAAACTAGTCTCGGTGTCAAAGGTCATGTTCACACCGAAATAATCCTCCCCTCGGTCAACACGCCGAAAGCGAATCCATAAGGTTTAGAGTGTCTCTGATTCTACAGCCACCAGGTGGCGCAATACGGTGGATGTGGAACTAAAAGCACTGAGTTGAAGTTAGTTCTGTTGTCAGTTAAATGTAGTGTAATCGAGCACCTCTCAGCGCTGGAGATCCAGGTTCGAATCCCAATCTGGGTGGAGATCTCTGGATTCTTGGATTTTCCATCCATCCATCCATGGTCTTCTACTTGATCATCAACTAGGGTCCCGGGGGTGGTTCTCCAGGCACATCCATGGGAGAACATTTCAGACACTGGGCAGATACCCAGAACAAGACGCCAATCTTTCACTGGGGCAATTTAAAGCAGCCAATTCATCTTGAATGGTCTATGGAAGGAACCCGTGGCTACATGGTGTTGTAGTGGTTAGTGCATTCGACTCTCAGCGCTGGAGTTGGGTTTCCATTTTCTTCCCGTGTCTCTGTGGGTTTTCTCCGGGTTTTTTCCAGGTTTTCCGGTGTCGTCCCGCAGTCCAAAAACTTGAATTCAAGGTAAATTGGCTGCTCTAAATTGCCCCCTTATATTGTGTGTGTGTGTGTGTCTGTGTGTGTGCCGGGTGATGGATTGGTGCCCAATCATGGGTGCATTTCCCCAGTGCCTGTACTTGGGTGACGTAGTGGATTGCACTTTCACCTCTCCGCGCTGATGATCCAGGTTTGAATCCCAATATGGGTGGAGATTCCATGTTCTCCCCGTGTCTGCGTAGGTTTTCTCTGGTTTCGTCTCTCAGTCCAAAAACATGAATTCATGGTAAATTGGCTGCTCTAAATTGCCCCCCTATAATGTGAGTGAGTGTGGCCAGCGATTAATTGGTGCCCAGTCCCGGGACCCTAGTAGAGGAGTAATTGTAAGATACTGAGAAGATGGCACGTCACAAGGAGAATGTGGAAACTCCGCCCAGATCGGGCTTCGAACCTGGATCCCAAGGCGAATGTGCTGACATTTGAAAGTACAGGGACTTCAGAGTTGTTTTTAAGCGAATGCATTTAGCACTGTGTACAATATAAAACTTGGTCGCAATGCAATGCGCGTCCAGGAACCAGACTGGACTTATAAAACCTTTAAAAACACTCCAGCTCTGAGCTTTTAACAATTCTTGTCTTCTTGTAAAGAACCTTCTGCAGTTCCAGCATCTGGCCGCTCCCTTTTGGCACGAGCGACGCCCTTTGCAGTCGGTCACATGGCGTGACTGATTACAGTACATTTTAGCGAGGTTTGGTTAGATGCCTGTGAGGACCACTTTGTTAGGATGAACATGATCATTGCTGCTGATTCCACGCTGCTGATGTAGATCCACATAGGAGCCAGGATCAGCTTTCGTTCTCGCACCGTCCTGACAAATGCACCACTCTATATTTAGCTCCTCGCTGGCACTGGTCCACTTTTTTTTTTAAGAGGGTGTGGTGGAGGCAGAGGAGCAGAGAAGGTATTAAGTGTTACAGAGGCTTGAGTTTGCTGAGTCAGAATTGAGGTATCAACCACAAGATGGATTTTGTAGTTTTACAGTTCCATTCTGTAGTCCATCTGATTCTCCACACACTCTGTTAGTCCCCTTCATTCTGTTGTCGGATGATCAGCACCATGGACAGAGCAGGTGTTATCAGGGTGGTGGATGATTCTCGGTGGTGCAGGTGTGTTAATGTTGCGCTGCTGGTGTTTAAACCGTGTATCCGCTCACTGCACACGCTATTACACACATCCTCCATTGCTCCACCTTGTGGATGTAGAATCAGAGACAATAGGTCATCTTAATTTATTCAAGGTTACTAACGTACCTGCCGGAGGCGCCACTCAGCCTTCATAAAATGGAGCACGTCATCCAGGGCGGATAGTAATCGGCGTCTACCTGCCCGCCGTTAACAGGCACCGCCCATCCCGCCCTCTCCCCAGAGTTTTCATCTCATCTCAGTATATTTTCCTTAATCCTTCAGTAGGGTCTCAGCGGGTTCCCTATGCCAAGAGGAGAACGTTTTAAGTTCTGGGCAGGGCGCCAATCCACCGCTGGGCGCACACTCGCACACTATTTAGGGGCTATATTGAGGGGAATAACCCACGCGGACACGAGGAGAACATGACTCCACTAATATTTGGATTTGAACCTGGATCCTCCGCAGTGAGAGGTGGACGTGCTAACCACTACACCACAGTGTCGCCCAACACGCCACCTTATTGTTCTCCTCTCATCAGCTTCTGTTTAATCCTCTACTAGGGTCACGGTCTCCCATGCCCATCCAGGAGAAAACATTTTGGGTGCTGGGCAGATACACCCAGATGAGGGTGCCAATCCATCAATGGGCACAAACTCGCTCTACAAAAAATTAAGAGAGCACTGCAAAAGGATCATCCATCCATTATCTTCTGCTTATTCCTCTACTAGGGTCACGGTGTGGTTCCCCATGGCCATCCAGAGGAGAACATCTTGGGCGCTGGGCAGATACAGTTACAGTGATACGCGCACAGTTTTGGCGTGCTCTCCACCCGTCTCTCACACCGCTGTTGGGTTACCTAATGCCACTCTGCAAAGGCAGAGGGCGAAATGGACTCTCCACTGACCGGGATGACTGTCATCTTATGGGAATGTCAGTCATCAAACATCGTGACCTTCAAAAGGAACGGCAAATGGCAGCGGGGGTGAAGTGCACGGCAGGAACGGTTGGTAACAGGCTCCTAGAGGCGGGGCTTAAGTCATGTAACGCTACAAAAAAGCCTTTCATCAACGAGAAGCAAAGGAGAGCCAGGCTGAAGTTTGCAAAAGGCCATGAGGGTTGGACCATAGAGGACCAGTTGCTTTGCCCAACACTTGCTCGTCCAACGGATAGACGGAGACCTGGAGAGGCGTACAAGTCTCCTGCACCCACTGTGAAATTTGGTGGTGGATCAGTGATGATCTGGGGATGCGTCAGCAAGGCTTGGCTGGGCGGGGGGACTATCAACAACAAGAACAAAGATGGACAACAGTCTGTAATTGTAAAAATACAAAGTTATTTATATGGTAAGTGGAGGAAATAGATGATGGAGCAAGAAGAAGGTGTGTAAAAACTTTTGTTAGGGTGTTGGGCCAGCAATCTAAAGGTTGTGGGTTCAAATCCCAGGTCCACTGAAGTTACCACTGTGGGTCCTTGAGCAAGACCCTTAACCCTCATTGTTCCAGGGATTCTGTATGTAACCCTGTGTTCTGACCCCAACTATTAAGCGGGAAAGATTGGGCAGGTCCATCTTTACGAAGGACGTATGAATCGAGCCACATACAAGGTTCTCTTGGAAATACACTCTGGCAATGTTCCCCATCTCTGAGGACGGGTTCCTCTAGCAGGACAATGCTCCATGCCACACAAGCTCGATCAATGTGTAGATGAAAGACCACCAGATCAAGACCCTATCATGGTCCAACCCATCTCCAGATCTGAACCTCATTGAAAACCTCTGGAATGGAATCAAGATGAAGATGGAGAGTCACAAGCCATCAAACAAAGTTGATCTGCTTGAATCCTTGCACCAGGAGTGGCATAAGGTCACCCAACAGCAGTGTGAGAGATGGGTGGAGAACATGCCAAGACTGCATGAAAGCTGGAATTAAAAATCCTGCTTTTTCCAACAAATATTGATTTCTGAACTCCTAAATACTCCAATGAGCCACGTAGACCTCTACCTCGTCCAGGATCAGCGCCTGGTCTCACAAGAGCTTCTCTAACAAGCACAGTGCCAAATCTTGGCATTAAGACTTGTTCATAACCCCTGGTCTTGGATCTCCTGGGATTTCTCATCATTTATTGTGTAATCGATTAAAAACTGAGAGTCCTGAGCCGAAAGCTTTTTCATCCTTCGACAATCACATCACATCACAAATAATGAGCTGGCTTTGCGTCCAATTTATTTCCCCACATTCCTCTTTCACCCACTTGTTCTAATCCCTCATCACTCCTCCCACCTCCCTCATCCACTCCACTGCCCCCTCCACCGCTCAGGGTGTCTCGGTCAGACTGCTCTCCATATGCCAAGCCCACTTTCATAAAGAGGCACGGCCTCGGCCGCTCATCCCTCAGCAGCAAGTCCACAGCGCACAGTCTCAGCTTCAGGACGCAGCCGGCAGCAGCTGAACGACACACAGATACACACAGCTCTCGGAATGGACGTCTTCAAGAAGGGATTCTCCATGGCCAAGGATGGAGTGGTTGCCGCGGCCGAGAAGACCAAAGCAGGAGTGGAGGAGGCCGCCGCCAAAACCAAGGAGGGAGTCATGTATGTTGGTAGGTTCATCTTTGATACATCTCAGGAAAGTAATGTGATCACAAAATACTAATTCTTTCACTTAATTATTATAACGTTTATATACAAAGTCATATGTCGTGTGGTTTAACCGACTTCCTGAACGTCAGAGATTATTTACATTTTTTATTTTTGGGGGCAAATGGACACGGGGAGAAGTAGGAGCTCGGAGGAGCTGCTTCATGGCCAGGATTTATTGGTGTTGGGAGAGACAGATTGATAGACAGGGAGACGGACGGACAGATAAGTAGCTGGACAGAGAGAAAGTGAGGGAGACAAGATGAGAGATGATCACTAAGTGGGTTAGTTGAGAATGTTAGTTAAATGGCAAGATTGATGGGTACGATCGGTAGAGAGGTCAGTGTATAAAGTGAGTTGGCAGGCGGGTGGGTAGAAAAATGGGTAGATGGGAGGGAAGTAGAGCAGATGAGGGTAGTTGGGTAGATTAATTAGCATTAATAGTATTTAGGTTTGAACAATCAACAGACAGATAGATAGACAGGTAGATAGACGGACAGATAGATGGATGGAAAGACAGGCGGATAGATGGACAGATAAATAGACAGAATAACAGACCGATAGCTGGACAGATTGACTGATGGATAAATGGACAGACAAAGGAACATACAGATAGTTGGACAGACGGACAGATAGACAGAGAAATAGATGGACAGACAGACAGACAGATAAACAAACAGATAGATGGCCCGATAGACAGACAGACAGACCGATAGATGGCCAGATACATTACATTTAGCAGATGCTTTTATCCAAAGCGACTTACAAATGAGAGAACAATAGACAGACAGATAGATGGACAGACAGACAGATAGATGGCCAGACGAATAGATAGACAGATAGATGGCCAGGTAGATAGACAGACGGATAGCTGGACAGGCAGACAGATAGACGGACAGACTAACAGATAGATAGACAGATAAACATACAGATAGACAGACAGATATATGGACAGACAGACAGACAGATAGATGGACAGACATACAGAGAGACAGATAAACAGACAGGTAGATGGACAGACAGAAACAGATGGACAGACAGATAGATGGACAGACAGAAAGGTAGATGGACAGACAGACACAGATGGACAGACAGATAGATGGACGGACAGACAGATAGACGGACAGACAGACAGGTTGTTCTGTTAGTAGGTGATTGGGTGATAGACGGGTGGGTCAGTAAGACAGTTAGATCTGAATGAAACAGGAGTTTGTTTTTGAGATCAGAACAGAATGACTTTATTTCTCGGACATGCAGCTTTAAATCGACCGTTTCACTGTTTAATCAACTCAATGGAATTGATTATCCACAGGATCCTGATCGATTAGGAATCCCTTACATCCAAACAGGTAAACTGTTTCACTCTGATATGAACTGGACCTGATATGACCGTCTCACTCCACTGATTTCCCAGCATGTTCCGCCGGGCTGGATGTCCCTGGGGCTCTGTCTGTACTTTCACTCACCGCAGTGGGCGGAGCTACTGAGGAAACAGGATCGATTTATACCAGAGTGATCAGGGCGCAGCGGATTATTGATCCGGCATCAGTCAGGGCGGATCTGGTACAATATTAGTCGGGTTTGACGTGACTATAAGTCTCTTAACCGTTTACAGCACAGTTCTCCTTAAAGTCCAACACGCCCAGTTGGAGGTCATCGTCTCACCCGATTCCCTGGCTCCGCCTCTCATTTACATATCCATGCTCGGTCGCAGCTCCCCATCATACTGTTCACGGTCAGTGTGTTCGGATGGGTCACACACTCTGGGATTCAAATTTAGTACTGGACCATCGTAGGCTTGCAACCTAAAGATCCCCGGTTTGATTCCCAGTGACACCAAGTACTATGGACTGAAGACACCTGCCCACTGCTCTGGGCACAGACAGTGTGACCCAAAGGAACTGGCCACTGCCCATTGTCCCAACCCCATAAGGAAAACATATATATGCTTAACGCACCAGAGCGATTTGTCCCATCTGCAGATCCCGCCATCTTATTTCAAGCTATATACTTAATGATGTCATAATGTAACCTGAAATCCTTTGATCATTTAAGACCGTAGACGTAGAAGTTCAAGTTAATGTATTTATATAGCGTTTTTCACGCTAGTACTTCGTCACTACGCAGTTTTACGACGTTCCGAGTCTGAACCTCCAAAGCGCAAACCAATCAAATACTGCCATCTAGAGGCAAATTACAGAACGCAGTTTATGAAAAATATATTTTATATTGTGGTTTTTATATCGAGGTGTGGGTTATTGTGAATAATGTCACGGCTAGACAAGTGGCTCAGCCAATCGGATTTAAGTACCGGAACTACCGGCTGTATGAGATCCAATAGTCACGGACGCAAAGAACATGGAGTCGCATTATGCGTTACAACGTATCCGATACCTTAAAACGTCTTTAAATAAACTTCACGTATCGCGGTGGTCACGGTACAAATGTGTAAGCGTGCTGAAATTTGTCGTTCACTGAATAAATGATGATTAAACGATAACCGATCAGGAGAGACAGCCGTGTGGTGTTACCGCCTGAAACCCAGCGTTGTGTTAAATCGAGTCGGTTTAAAGTTGCAGGACGACTTATTGTTTAAAACAAAGCAGATGTTCTATTAAAGGATTCATGGTGTCACCTGAGGCGCTGACATCATTAAAAATGGAGGATGTAGCACTAAACCTGCAGAACTGGTTCTTTGTTCTGGTCACGAAGAGCGCGGCACAGCGCTGTGCTGCGACGCCATCGTTAGGTTCAGATGCATCCGCAGTTATATATGTTGATCATAAAGCAACAACATCTTAGTGTACCAATGCGTGGCTAGCTCTTTAGGAAGCGCGAGTGAGCTGTATGATATATCCTCTGTCTCCCCCTGCTGGCTGTTGTCGAAAGCCGAGGCCCATCCATGAATCTCATGCCGATTGATGTGAGGAAGTTAGTTTTTGCCCCTTGGGCAGTGCGTCTTCTGAGTGGCTGGAATGGACAAGGGCTCCCCCTTGAGTCTCGGCATGGTCGGTGCAGCAACTTATTTTGTGTAGGACGCGCCGACGCTCTGATTTCATCGTGTATATCTGTGCACAGAGGGCGGCACAGTGGCGTAGTGGTTCGCACGTTTGCATCTCAGCACTGGGGATTCCTGTTTTGAATCCTGATATGAGTGGAGTTTCCATGTCCTCCCCGTGTCCGCGTGGGTTTCCTTCGGGTTCTCCGGTTTCCTCCCACATTCCAAAAATAAGGATTCCACGTAAATTGACTGCTCTAAATTGCCCCGTATAGTATGTGTTTGTGTGTGTGGATGTGTGAGTGTGTACCCAGTGATGGATTGGCGCCCTGTTCTGGGTTTATCTGCCCAGCGCCTGAGATGTTCTCCCCTGGATGGGCATGGGGAACCCCACCGCGACCCCAGTAGAGAAATAAGTGGAAGTTAATGTATGGATGGATGGATCTCTGCACAGTAGAGGGAGTAGAGCCACCTGAGGTAGGCTTTGGTTTGTAGGGGCACATTGTCATGTGCACATCAGAGGTCCTGAGGTATTTTACATTGATTTATTATGTTTATTCAAATAGCCTTTTTTTGTTTGAACTATTTTAAGTCTCTCGTGGGTTTCTGTCTCGTGGACCGCTCCAGCATGTCCATGCTGTGCCGCATGACGAAATCAAGCTCAGGTCGGCACTCTGTCAGTGATCACGGAAACGAGAGGGGTGGATAGAAGCAGCAGCTATAATTAGTTTTCTCAGAAAAAGTGTATAATTTGATGTATGGGATGTTAACGCATACTAATTTTCATTCAGTAGAACAGTAGAAGTTTGGATCCAGTTTAGAGGGTGTGGTTTCTTCACTCCCCCCAGGGAGAACATGACAAAGCATCTTATAGTCTGTCTTGTGTCTCAAATCATTGTTAGTATACCTGTCGGGTTATTAGGTCATACCTCCAGCTTTAGGTTAGAGTCATGATGAAAGTGATGGGGGGGGGTGTTGTAAGTGCATTAGTGCTGGAGGTAAAAGCTTTGGTCTACACACACAGACAGAGAGACAGAGAGAGAGTGTCGCATCCGACATCCGACACCGCTGCACCATACACTAAAGCAATAAGGCACGAGAGAGTGTGCATTATTGTGAATAAACCACGAGAAAATGGTGTTAGGAGGCACGACGCGCAACACACCATATTAAAAAAAGTTTGATTTATAAATGCGTTAAAGCAAAATTGCTTATAAACTCGCCTTCTGCGACATAATCCGGTCCGTTTTTTTTAAAAAATGAACGCTGACCGGTTTCTTTAACAGGTAAGTACTGCCATCTAGTGGCCAAAGAACAGAACGCGGTTCTTGAAAAAACTTTGGGAAAACGATATAGTTTATATCGCGCATTTGTGTGAATGTGAAGCGCTCAGAGGTGTGGGTTATTGTGAATGACAAGCGGCTCAGCCAATCAGGTTGAAGGAGGGATACGAAACGTCTAAACACAGCTGTATGAAGTTTTAGAGTCGAACACTAGGGGCGCAACAGGACACTGTATTTATGGAACCGTTCTGTATGGGGCACACGGCTCAGTACGCTCTTTTGCACACAGTACGAAAGTCGAGTTGCGAGCTGCACCGTAGTTGTAAGCGTGCCATGCTGAGTGTAGCTCAGTTTAGAGGCGGAGCATCGACCGCACGAGGAAAATCGTATGCAGAAAATACAGATTTGGGGTTCGGACTTAACGTCCACTGTATCATCTCCTAACAGTGTCCAGTCTTAGTTCCCTCAGCATTGAGTGACTCCCGTCGCCTCGGTGACGCTTCTTCATGGTGGTGAGGTCATCAAAGGAAGATCAAAGAAGTGATGTTTAGTGACATGTACTTCATCACTGTAATCTAGAAGAAGGTTCCAGTTTGATGGAGTTTGGTTCTCAATAGTTGACCAGGAGCTTTTCAGGAATGTCCTTTACTATGATGGCGGTGATGTTCTCAGGTTCCACCATCCATCCATTATCTTCTGCTTATTCTTCTATGAGGGTCGTGGAGATGTTCCCCATACCCATCCAGGGGAGAACTTCTCAGAAGCGCGGGTTGTGAGGTATGTTTTTGGAAACATTTAGAACATCCACATCGATAATCGAAGCTCATGAAAACGATTGGGTTTGGACTTAACGTCCACTGTATCATCTCTTAACAGTGTCCAGTCTTAGTTCCCCAGCATTGAGGGAGTCCCGTCGCCTCGGTGACGCCTCTTCATGTTGGTGATGTCATCACTCACTGCAGCAAGATCATCAGAAGAAGATCAAAGAAAGTGATGTTTAGTGACCTGCACGTCATCACTCTGTAATCTAGAAGAAGGTTCCAGTTTGATGGAGTTTGGTTCTCGATAGTTGACGAGTAGCTTTTCAACAACGTCCTTTAGAATGGTGGCGGTGATGTTCTCAGGTTCCACCATGCATCCATTATCTTCCGCTTATTCTTCTATGAGGGTCGTGGAGATGTTCCCCATACCCATCCAGGGGAGAACTTCTCAGGAGCTGGGCAGATACACCCAGGGCAGGGCGCCAAGCCATCGCTGAGGTTCCACCAGCAGATCTTAATCTGTTTAAAATATGTGATGGAACAAAACCACCTTCCGTCAGCCTGGAATCGGTTTCTGGAAATATTTTTTGGGATAAATGGAGAACAATCTCCACAAACACACCCCAAAATCTTGTCAAAGTAACTTCTCTTCATGTCAGTGTGGATTGAAGGCTCCAGCCGCTGGGTTTTTTGTCCTGGTGGTGAAGTTCTCTGGAATGTGGCGGTCTCCATAATAAATCAGCTCATTGTTCTGAAGCACAAGAACATGGCGTCATCTAAAAAGCCTTTTACGTGTGTGTGAGTGCACTCCTAATGAAGCCTGGTGCTTAGATTTTTATGGTTTATTTTCTGCTCGGATGAAAAGAACATGGATTACTGGCGTTTAAAGCGAGCGCTGGGCTTCACTGCAGGGTTCCACAGAAAATAACGTCTACTTTTAGCATGTTTCCATTAGGGGACGCCGCAGCAGATGTCCTTTTTGAGGGAATCTTTCTATGTACATTACTTGAGCTGGAAGATCAATTACCCTTTAAAGCAGTACGGCTGGGCAGCTTAAGCACTTCTGCTTCACAGCAAGAAGGTCCTGGGTTCGAGTAAACAAAGGTCCTTTCTATGTGGAGTCTGCATGTCCTCCCCATACCTTCCAGGGAGAATTCACATTGAATCCATGTTTTTGGAATGTGTAGGCAGTTTAGAGCAGCCAATTCCCCTTGAATGTATGTTTTTAAAATGTGCGGGCAGTTTTGAATAGCCATGGGATTCAAGGTGTAAGTTTTTGTATTGTGTGGGCGATTTGGAGCATCCAATTCACCTTGATTCCATGTTTTTGGAATATGGGAGCAAGTAAGAGCTGCCAATTAACATTGAATCCATGTTTTTTAACGGTTGGAGCAATTTAAAGCAGTCAATTCACCTTGAATTCGTTTTTGAACTGTGTGAGCCATTTAGAGCCGTCAATTCACAATGAATCCATGTTTTTGGAATGTGGGGCAGTTTAGAAAAGCCAATTCATCTTGAATTCATGTGTTTAAAATGTGCGAACAATTTAGAACAGCCAATTAACCATGAATATATGTTTGTGGACTATGGGGGCAAGTAAGAGCAGCCAACTCATCTTGAATTCATGTATTTAAAATGTGGGGGCAAGTTAGAGCAGTCAATTGACCATGAATCTGTTTTTGGACTATGGGGAAAGTAAGCAGCCAATTCACCTTGAATCCATGTTTTTTAACTATTGGGGCAATTAAAAGCAGTCAATTCACCTTAAATCAATGTTTTTGGTTGGTTTGAACCTGAAAAACACACACACGGATATGCAAACGTACTAACCACTACACTTTTTCTTATCTCATCATTTCCCATACATTTTCCCATATGGGGCAATTTAAAGCCGCCAAATCACCTTGAATTCATCTTTTATGTTTTTTTTCTCCTACATGGACACAGGGAGAACATGGAACTTTACCCAGATCCCCAGTTCTGAGAGGTGGATGCGCTAACCAATCCCCCCCCCCCCCACTCCCAATAAAATACTTAAAGGTTCCAATAATAATACACATTCTTTTCTTTTTCTTTACAGGAACAAAGACAAAAGAGGGCGTGGTTTCGGGTGTCAACACAGGTACACAGAGAACTCACACGGCTCAGATGTCTGTCTTGTCTTAAACCACAGACGTTGCGTCGTCATCGGATGATTGTAAACAGTTCTTCTGGTTAGTTGTTGTGAAGGTCATCACTGATTGGCTGTTGTTCCATGTTCTTCAGTTGCACAGAAGACGACCGAGCAGGCGAACCTCGTGGGTGACGCTGCCGTGGCTGGAGCTAACGAGGTTTCAGTGAAAACGGTGGAGAGTCTGGAGACGATGGTCGCCTCCACCGGAATCGTCAACCCGGTAACCGTGCGCATTATGACATCACAGTATGAGCTGATTACACTGTGATGCTTATTTTTGGTTGCAAACAGTCTTTTCTTTTCTGTCTCTTCTTCTTCTTCTTTTTCTGGATGATATCAGGAGGAACAGCTGATCACAGAGGTGCACATGCCCGCCTTTTAGCATGAACGCTGCGTCTCACGCGCCTAACATTTAACTCGGTGTCATTTTATTTATTTTAGGTTCCATTATTTATCCAAAGGGTTCAATGTGCTGCAGCTAGAACAGCTGTGTGAAGGTTCTCCTCAGGGTTCTGGAGTGTGTATGAGAATTCTAGATCCTAAGGTCGTGGTGGGGTTCCCCATGCTCATCCAGGGGAGGACATCATGGGCGCTGGGCAGAGCGCCAATCCATCGCTGGCCAATCCATCACTCACACACCCTGAATGCAATTTAGAGCATTCATTTTACCTTGAATCTATGTTTTTGGACTGTGGGAGGAAACCGGAGAACCCAGAGGAAACCCACACAGACACAGGGAGGACATGGAAACTCCACCCAGATCGGGATTCAAACCGGGAATCCCCAGCGCTGAGAGGCGAACATGCTAACCACTAAGCCACCGTGCCACCCAAAAAATTTTTATAGATAGTTTTTCTCAATTATTCAAATGTTGGCAGGAAACAGCAATCGTGCATGAACATGTGAATAGGTTTCGCCCGCTGTACAGGATGTTACAATTGGAACGCCTAAACCTTTGCATTAAACTGTAGTTACGAAGACCAACCACCTATAATGTGTTTAAGAATTTGAATTAAAAGCAAAATACTTGTATTAATATTGTGCTGTTGACAGTTTGCCATCATGAACAGATAAGACTTTAATCTTCCAACTGGTTCAGGTTAAACACGTGAACACTGACACTCTCGAACATCAAACACTGCACCCAACTCTCCACTTCCACACACCCTCAGGCGTCTCCCCCTTCAATTCCCCCATGTGCATTGCATGCTGGGTAAACTTCCTATTGGAATAAGTTCCTATTGGCTAAGCAACAAACCAAAACAGTGCTCACAGTCCAAATTAAAAGCCACAAATACCCATTAACTTACTGATTAAACAGTGTAAAATGTTTAAAAAATGTCATTCATTCATTCATTTTTTATCTTCCGCTTATTCCTTTATGAGGGTCGCGGTGGGGGTTTCCCCATTCCCATCCAGGGGAGAACGTCTCGGGCACCCAGGTCAGGGCGCCAATCCATCGCTGGGTACACATTCATTCACAACATCCATACACACACACTAAACAGGTTAATCAAGCATTCAATCTCCTCATCACTCATACTTGTTTGGCTTGTGTAATTACAACACAATTAATGGAATTTGGTTTTGTACTTAATTTACATAATTAAACTGACATTCTTATCCAGTTCACTGACACTATTAAGGAAACTTGCTCAAGGCCCCTATCAGCTCAAAAAAACATGTAGTTCTTTTTTGAGAAAGTAATCAATATTCAATACTGAAAAAATATAAGATTTGCAAATAAAGTGTGGACGTTGTGCAGCACTAGTATGTTAGACCATTGGAAATGTGTTTAAAGAACAGTTTCCATCCATATTGCATATTAAACATGAACAACCAGACAATCCCAGAGTGTTTAAATGGCTTTTGTGACTACATTAAAATGGAATCTCAGTAGGTGAGCTTAATTCCAGTGCGTGTTATTTGTCCATATGACAGCAATGCTGGATACGCATGAATAAGCTCAATTATGCCTCCTGGTGCCTGTGTTTTGACCCCCTGATGGGAAGTTTAATACAATTAAAAGTCTGTCAGTAAAACAAATATACTTTTGTACTCCATTATACAGTACAGGCCAAAAGTTTGGACACACTTTCTCATACAATGCGTTTTCTGTATTTTAACGACTTCTTATATTGTAGATTCTCACTGAAGGCATCAAAACTATGAATGAACACATGAGGAGTTATGTACTTAACAAAAAAAGGTGAAATAACTGAAAATGTTTTATATTCTAGTTTCTTCAAAATAGCCCCCCTTTGCTCTGATTACTGCTTTGCACACTTGGTATTTTCTCAATGAGCTTTATGAGGTGGTCGCATGAAATGGTTTTCAGGTGTGCTTATAAGAGATAATTAGTATAATTAATTTAGAATGCCAACAGTGTGCAAAGCAGTAATCAGATGTAAATAGTTGTGAAAATACAGAAAAACGCATTGGCTGAGAAGGTGTGTCCAAACAGTTGGCCTGTACTGTATGTTACATGATTTAGAGATATGTAGTTGTGTTGTGCCTAAGTGTTAACATTTTTATTTCTTAGTAATTTCGGCCCAATGGTCATCGGGTAACGCTCCTGTACCCACATTACCCTAGTTAGCAAAAACCTCTAAGATGTATATATGAATTGATGAACTAATAACGGTTTTAAAACGTGTATGTCTTCTCCATCTTCGTGACTTTGCAGGCCCACATTCACCGAGCAGTGATGGCAGAAAAATACGAATTTGATCTAAACTACATTACAGAGCGTATCATCGTTGTATGCTTTGATAATAGATGCCCCATGCAGACCTACCTGCACAATCTTCATGAAATCATTTGCATGTTGGAGTCCAAACATTCTGAGAATTACTTGGTGAGAGATATTGTCATGTATTTAATCTTTGTTGTGTTGTGTCATGAGTACCATTTATAATAATGAACTCACTAAATGAAGCATTGTGAGGTGTTTATACACATTTCTGTTTAAAGACTAAAGCACATAAAATGTGCTTCTTGTTTGCAGGTTATCAACCTCACAGAACCAAGGGAGGAACTAAGGAGAATGACCACCAGGGTAAATTCAATTACCGCTTCTAAATTGTTTAAATTCAACTAACATAACCTTTTTGTGGTGATTCTGTGGTGTTTCTTACTATTATTTCAAAAAATGTTTCATATTTAATATGGTGAGTGGTTAGCGTATCTAGCTATGTGCTATTCTTATTCTTATTATTATTATTGTGTAGTATTGACGATGTGATGTGTCTATTATTTATTACTGTAATATTTCAGGTATTAGATGTGGGCTGGTCTGAACAGCATGCACCATCCCTTCACTTACTCTGCTCTTTGTGTAAAAGCATGGAGAACTGGCTCAGCACGCACATTGAGCATGTGCTCCTGCTGCACTGCTGGGTAATTCCTTCATCCATCTTTTAAACACCATTCTTCTAAGTTCTAGGTAGTTTATACATTTTTTTTTTTGCAGTACTTTGTAAATTAATTTATTAATTAATATTGGGGTTCAATAAAGCCAACGTTTAGATTTTTGCAAATATGACTAAAAATAACCTCATTTTGAAAAAAGAAGAAAAACTTTCAGAAGAATAGAATATTTCCTATTACAACTATAACAACAAAATGTGAGAAAGCAGAAATGAAACATCATTAACACACCACATACACTAATTATGCTATTACTACATTAATAAAGCACTTAATTTAAATTTTGTGTAATTGTGAAATTTGGTAAATTTTCAAACTTGGTTTATGACATTGCAACATTAGATGCAATGAAAAAAATAGATTATATGGAAAAATATATTTATATATTACATTTATATCCATATATTACATGTCATTTTTGCACATTATTCATTATTGCACAATGTTTATTCAATAATATTTACTATTTTATGTCTTTTTTTCCTCATTCATGTTTTGAAGTATTTTAAGGGGCATTATTGTAGCATTATGTTGCTTTTCATGATCAAATAGGTTTAAAAAAAATTCTAGAGGAAAACAAAAATTCCAAGATAATTTTTTAAAAATCAAAACATTTCGGATTGTTAGCCACACACACTAACTACTGAGCATCCATACTCATGGATTTGGAGCCTTTTGGTACCTTTGGTATGAAATTGTGTAACCCTTTTACTATAACTGGACATCAATTGCAGTGGAGATTCAGAACCTCATGATATGTTATGTTGTCATTCTAATAGTGATCTGTGTCTTTCTGTTCGGTGTTTTTTAAGTAAACAGTCCTGCTGTTTAGAGTTAGTAATCTCCTGCAGGCCCGATTTAGAATCACATGTTTTCATAAATGTGCTTTTTGTTTTACGTCATCACATTTACCTAAAGCACCAAACACTTGAACCACATGTTGTGTCACATTTACTTTGCTTTTCTCATTAGGGTGGTAGGGACCGACTGGGTGTCGCCATTTCATCTTACATCACGCTTTCAAACATCCATAGCAGGTAAAATTAACATTACAAACTTCCAACAAGGACACATGATTTTTGGCTTTGCCAAATAATGGTGTGGCAAATATTTATTATGTGCACAAAGCGAACTGTGTATTGAATCATGCGGTGACATATTAAAACTTCAATAGAAGGAAATGACTGGCTATCTTGTTGAACTTTGAGCCGAGTTTGTGTTACGTTTGTGGGAGGGACTCGGCTGCCAAGCCTCTTTTTGCCAGTTTGTAGTTAATATCATTATCATACACTGTTGTTAGCTTATCTGCTTATTCATCAGGTTCACCTACATAGTCATTGTCAGTGGGAAACAGTAACTATGTACATCTATATTCAAGAACTGTACTTAAGTACAGTTACAATATTTTATGAACTTGTCATTTCTGTGTTACTTTCTAAAACAATTAAATAAATTTTAAGTACTTGTAATTTTCTTACAACATTTCTTTTATGCAGTATACATTGCTTAATATGGAAACAATTATTTTAACATGTTTTTTGTCATGTTTGTATTATGATATTTACTTTTATACATACACATATATACTATATAATATAATAAAAGCAGTTTTGAAAATACTAATAAAAATAAAAATTTGGTTTGACATAGTAGCCTATAGTTTAAAAACACACTAATTGCAAACATCATTGCTGAGTTTCTCTGTCTTTCCTATAGAGAAGATCAATCTTTAAACTCCTACACTATGAAAAGTTTCTATAATACAAAAATGGCTTCCATAATGACTCCATCCCAAAAAAGGTGAGCTCGAATACTTGCACACTTGCACAGGAAGTTTCATACAGAAGCAAATACTAATTATTTTTACAGTCATATTATTGCATGAACATTTATTGGAAAGAGGAAGACTGACTTCATAAGGCAGCAGGTCTGTCATAATGAGCGAGGATTAGAAGTGCACAAGTCTACAATGTGATCTTAGGTCAGATGATGAGGTCATGGGATTTACAATTTAAATGTTAGTGTGTTTTTTTTTTTTTTTTTTTTTTTTTTTAAATAATAT
>JAOUQT010054138.1:0-10720 GCA_025769995.1 Xyliphius kryptos | reverse complement strand
ATATTACAGTATATAGGCAAATCAATTAGGGTCAACATTTCATAAATAAGAAAATGGCTATAAAGAACATTGAACAGCTGGAAATGTCAAAACATCATTAGTCAAACTGCAGATGTGCTGTATAATGGTACCCAGGATATTGTAACCATGCCAACAAGCTATTTGCAGATTTCACAGGACAAACATTCTGTTCAAACTTTTGCAGTGAATATGTTTATTTCCATTAACCTATAATCATGATGTGGCTGAAAAAAAACAAGTAAGCCTGTTTAGAAAATAATTGTATGTGGATTGTAGATAATGCAGGAGACATGTGGGTTATCATTTAGTCTGTTGCCCACACTTACATTTTTAATTTGTTTTTACAAAAGAGAAAACTACTGACTCTAGTGTCCAAGTCTTAATTATCTCCAGCTATAATAAAAAGAATTACTAACATGCATGACTGTTTGCTAAGACAGAATGCAAGATGAGAGAATCATACTGCATTGGTAATTTTTATGTTCATTGGTGCGACTACTCTCAGTGAATTGTTGAAATATTTCTGAGACGAAAAACTTCAGCCATGACTTGTCACTACTTGGAATCAAACCATGGACCTTCTGGTTGCAAGGCTGGTTCCTTAACCACAAGCCTACGACTGCCCCTACAAGCCTACGACTGCCCCATGGTGTCTTAAGTGTTAAGTGCTCAAACTTTTATAGTACAATTTCTTTAACCCTGATAAAAGAATATGAATGGAAAATGTATGCATGTCAATTACACAGTCGCAGATTGTGAGGGGTTCAGGGACAGTGGATATATTGGTAGGAGGATGTTAGAAATGGAGCTGCCAGGCAGGAGGCAGAGAGGAAGACAAAAGCAAAGATATATAGCTGTGGTCAATGTAGACATGCAGGTTGACACGCTGTGGCGACCCTGATAAAAAGGAGAGGCCGAAAGAAGAAGAAGAAGTTATTGTGAGGGGTTTGATCCCCGCATCAATCCACCATGGGGAGGCACTGCTCAGCCGATGAATGGCAGGAGGAGAAGTAGGCAGTGGTAGAGAACTACATTTCCCTGACATCACTAGACCAATCAAAAACAAACAGCTGCACCTGTTTTGGCTATATTTTAGCAGGTGTGAAGCTAGACTCTGTGTCATACAATTTGTTTGTGAATGGATAAAGACACAGGTACGCTGTTCCTAAGAGTGTGAAGGCGGTACTGTCTTGACACTAGGTAATCTGAGGCCGTTAAATATTATAGCTCTGGTGCAACAATTTTGTCTCTCTCACTGTCTCTCTATTTTTCCTCCTCTCCTCCTCACACCGATTTTTTCTGCCTTTAAGCTTTTGATCAGGGTGTTAGTCCCCGGAATTAGTTTCTACCCGTTTCCCGTTTCCCGTTTCTCATTATATTTGCCGCGTGTTGTGGTGCTAATTTCTTTATATATATATATATATATATTTCCTTCCCTTGTTTCCATCCTTGTAATTTTACCTCTAATTCCTAAAGCTTGTTTTTGTTTGTCATGTTGTCAACCGCCTCTGTAGAGTCATGTTTTCGGCTCATCATGTTTTCTAGATATATCGGGCCCCGCTCATGCTCAAGTTTGTATGCTTTCTTATACATCCCCACTATTTAGGCATGTTTTTTGTGAATGGGTTTGCTTGAATGTCCACTTTTTCCTAGTTGAGATGCTAGCACATTAACTAATGCTGTCATAGCTGAGCAGGCTAATACATTGTGTTGGCTCTTGCAGCATCTCTGAATCCAACCACTGTGTGAAGTTATTCTCCATTTTTTATTTCCCCTATATTTGTTTGTCCCCTTAATTGTTACTGTTACTCTGTTGCCATAGACTTTGGTCCACCCAAACTTTTCTGTAACATGTGATATAAAAATGCAATTATACTGAAAATGAAAGCATTTGAGTTTTGCTGTCTTGTTCAAGTCTCCTAAAGAATCGTTTTGGATTCTCCAAATGAGCTTCCCTCTCTCAGTATCTCTCTTTGATGGATAATAGGGAGGGACACACTCCTTATAAACAGATCTGAGGCAAAGCAAATTTTGTTGTATAACATTTACACCAATTTTATGCTCCCAAAAAAGTCAAATTCCCACCCATAATTGACATCCCAGAAATGCCTTTGCCTTTACAGTGTATGTTCTAATTTACAATTGCAATGTGTATTTTTATTTTTGTTATTTGTGACGTTTTACAAAGCGTCAAAGATTATGTAACACAGTTTTTCATCAGAATTCGACTGTCACACTTGCTTCATTTTTGCCTTTATTTTTTGTTTACAGTGTCATTATGCCACATGTTGCTTTTTTTTACAGACATAGAGACGTTTCTAAAAAATATTCCCTACATAAAAAAAAATGTAACAAATGTTTGTTTGCTAAGCAATTAATAGGTGAACTTTGCACAGTAATATACAGTGTGCATACCCTTCATGGGAAATGCTTGCAAGATAATGATATTAATTTTATAAAAAGCAAATAAACTATTTTTTTTTGTTGTCCTGTGGTCAGTGTACCAGAAACTAACTACTGTTTTTATTTAGACATGCTTCATTATGTGGAAGAAATCAAGTGTCTTGAGCGGGTGTGCGTGTGATTTATTTGGGGCAGTCGTAGACTTGTGGTTAAGGAACCAGACTTGCGATCGAAAGGTCCCTGGTTTGATTCCAGGTACTGACAAGTCATAGCTGAAGTGCCCTTGGGCAAGGCACCTAACCTCCAGTTGCTCCGCGGGCGCTGTGCTGGCTGCTCACTGATCCTGGCACGTATGCTCACTTCACCTGTGTGTGTTTATGTGTGTGTTTTACTGCACGGATGGGTTAAATGCAGAGGACCAATTTCACTGTGTGCAAACAGAGTGGCAAAATATATCACTTTCATTTACATTAAGCCACTTGTTTCCACAATGATGGTAGAAGTAGAAAAGCTTTTTTTTCACATATAAAGTAGAGAACACTGAGATTATTTCAGTTTTTGCATATTTGATGTCAAAGGAAACAGACAGCCACAGTATGGAGTTGACAGGGTTTAGGGCCCTGCCCAAGAGCTCACTGAATTCAACATGGCAATAACAAGGTTTAAACAGTGTTAATTGGAGAAGCTAAAATTGTTCTATCATAAGCCCCAAGGGGTGAGGGTTGTGTCAGGAAGGGCATCCGGCATAAAATCATTGCCAGATCGTAATGCGAGACATTAACAGAGAAAAGCCAAAAGATGAAGAAGAAACAGTGCTGTCTTTCGAGTAACTTAGTGTTTTATTCAATGAGCCATCGGTAGTATTTATATAATTTTACCAGGAAGCTGGTAGACTACATGTAAATAATAAATACATTTGAAAATAATAGCATTCAGTGTCTTAAACTGTAGCTTTTAGGTCAATCAGTGGAGATAGAGGTTTGCTAGGCAACAGTACTCACTACATGTGAAGAACGTGAATCATTAGGGCAGCTGGGCTCTCAGAGAGTTTTCTATCCTAACAATATTATATCCTTGATGCAAAAGATAATATCCTTGAAGCAGATGCATGCATTTACAATGAATTTTATTTAACATGGACCTTTCAGGGTTTGAAACAAACCCATGGAGTTAGAGTGTACACTTAGTAATGCTTACTAGTGTATAACAAAACACTATTCATTTAGAAAGGAATTATTTTGACACCGGAGTATGATCAAACTTAAAAATTTATTCCTGGAATCTAATAGCCTTCTGCATAATTGTTGTATTATTTTTTATCCTTTTTACCTACTGAGGTGGAACTGATAGATAAGTTATAACACTTTATACTTATTTCTTGCAGTATCAGACACTACTACTGATGACTTGGCTCACCTTTGACAGTCTTTTCTACTAGGCTAGTTTAGAAACTTATTATGTGGTAGTAATAGAAAGAGAGAGAGTAATGAAATTTGGTGGAAAAGAGAAAAAAGGAAGTGTGAGAAAGAAGGCGTGTGAGTGTGTGTAATTGTGTAAAGGATATGGAGGTATGGATTGGCATGATAGAAGGAGAAATGAGAAACAGTAAGAGAGATGGACAGAAAATAAGGTCTTCACTGACCATTATGAAAGATCAGACAAAGCTTATGGCCCTGGCTGTCATATTCTAGTGTGAAAACTCTTGCTAAGAGGACTTCTGTGTCTTTTTTAAAGACTGAGGAAGAATGGGGGAGGGGAAGCAATGTGGCAGAGATTTGATGTCTTTATAATGGCTGTGCTGCATAGAAAGATGGAAAGAAAATGAGAAAAAAAGGAAAAGATCACTGAATCATGAGATTCACAGTTTAACTTTAACTATATGTCCCATATGCATTACAGAGAGACGGTACATGTTGGTAATGATGTTTTTATGTGAACATCTACTTAATCTACTTGACTTTGTACACTACAAGCATTAGTCTTAATTAAGCAGTCAGTGTATCTAAATACACATAGGAATATGATAAAGTACTGATAAAGTAATCTCCACTGGTAATAAAGGAATACAACATCTATGAGTTAACGGAAGCATTTCAGGTACTTTGAGCGTGGACAGATAGTTGGAGCCTGGATGTTTAGTGCCACTGTTACACTACTCACCTATCACTGTATTATGGAAGAGTGAATAAATCAGGCTGTGTGGTTGATACAAGAGGCAAGTATCAATCTAGTGAGGTTGCTGCTGCATCAGGCATGTTCTGACTTGTGTATGGAGGACGTTTGCCACATTGTGGAGTCTGTTCCCTGATTATTCCTAAACCAATGATCATTCAGTGTAAAAACAATTGCAAATATAGGTTTAAACTAAAACAGATTTATATGTTTTTATTTAACAGAAATTTTAATTCGTTTTTTTTTTTATTTCAACAATAAGAAATCAAACAAAAAAATTCAAAAAATTTCTATTTGAATGTGACTATAGCATATGTCGCCCATACACAATCAGAAATTACTTAGCAAACAATTTGTAAACTGCATATTGAGGTATTGAAAGACCATAAAACATAAATAGACGTAGTTACAGGACTTTGAGTGCTAGAACAGAAACAGACTTAAAAACAGTTTCTATGCCAGAACCTTAATTGCACTTTACAACGCATTATGTATAACGTAAACGGTAATTGTTTAAGTGTTTAAACCACCTTTCAACTTTAGAATTGCAGAGAAGATCTTGTTTTCCATTCTAGAATATCATCAGAAAGGTAATTTATTTAATTAATTCAATACAAACAGTGAAATGCATACATTATATAGATTCAGATTCATTATTTTGTCTGCATTGTTGGGTCTGGTGCCTCTCATCTTCCTCTGTAGGGTTTAGGTCAGGCGAGTTTGCTGGCCAATCAAATAGAGTGCTACTGTGGTTATTAAACCAGGTATTGTTACTTTTGTCAGTGTGGACAGGTACCTGCTGGACAATGACATTTCCATCTCCAAAAAGCTTGTCAGCAGAGGGAAGCATGAAGTGCTCTAATATTTCCTGTTAGATGGCTGCGCTGACTTTAGTCTTGATATAACACAGTGGACCTACACCAACAGATGACATGACATTCAAAACCATCATTGATTGTGGAAACTTTACACTAGACCTCAATCAGCTTGGATTCTGTGTCTCTCCACTCTTTCTCTAGACTCTGGGACCTTGATTTCCAAATAAATACTAAATTAATTTTCATCTGAAAGCAACACATTGGACGAATGAGCAATAGTCCAGTTCTAAGATGCTTTTGGCGTTGTCCCTTGGTCATGAATGGCTTGTGACAAGGAATGCGACAGTTGTAGCCCATGTTCTGAAAACTTTTGAAAACGAGTAGACTCCAGCAGCAGTCCACTCCTTGTGAAACTCCCCAAATTTTTTATGGCCTTTTCTTGATGGTCCTTTGAAGGTCCATTAATATGCTTGGATACAGCACTCTGAACAGCCAGCTTCTTTAGCAATGACATTTGTGACAATGACTGCAGTGTCTTCCACATGATTGTGTTACCTACTGAACCAGACTAAGGGACCATTTCAAACGCTTAGGATGACTTTACAGGTGTTTTGTGTTTAATGTTCTAATTTTATTGAAATAATAATTTTGGGTTGTCATTGACTGTAAGACATAATCATCAACAAGAACACTTGAAATAGATCGCTGTGTTTGTAATAAATCTAGATAATGTTTGCATTTTACTGTTTGTATTGAATAGCTGAAATAAACTTTCTGATGATATTCTAATTTATTAAGCCGAAGAAGATTTCTGCAGCCGAAATCTAGGGGGCCCTGGCCCAACACCACAACTTCTGTGTCTGGCATTAGTCCATGTCTTTGTCGATGAGGCTGTCTCGATCACGAGCAAGAATGTTATTGGTGACATCACCTCCTGCATGAAGTCCATGCACCCTGCTGTGAGAATATTTCTTTCAACAATACAATACAGTATATTATATAATGTTTTCAAGCAAAGTTAAAAATAGTCTTATTTTAAACCAGTTTTTTGAAGTATGATGTATTTGTTATCACAGTAATAAGATATTTCTTATTTAAATATATTAATTCCCTTAAACATAATATACCCAGTGTCACATTTGCATAAGTTTTTAATTTATACCCATCATACTCAGAGACAAAATTACTGTTACTTTAACTGCCTTATTACCTATCATACATTATAGTGCAGCCCTGTAGCTGTAGCAACGCTCCAGAGAGTCTGTCTGACTACAAAATCTGCTGCTGATTCCTAGGCTTAAATGTTTGGCCAGTGCAAATGCTAGTTTGTCTGTTTGTGTGTCTTTACTGGAATAGTCAAACCGATAAATATATTTCATCTATAATGCTTCCTCAAGTACCTGAGTGCATGATGACCTTTATATTCCCCGTTTAACTGCCAGTTAAACCAGGAAAAGGTCTCAGAAATGGATTTTGCGTAAAAGCTAGGAAAAGCAGAGCCTTTATTTAGAAATGAATGGTGTGTGAAAGACAGTGCCACATGGTTTGTTTTTGAATAAAATCACTATGTTGTAATACGCCATTATCGCTTCAGGATGCTTGGCAGCACAGATGAATCAGCTTTCTCTAGAAGCCTCTGTCTCATGTAGCTTGGAGTAGTGTTCCACATCTCTTTATTTACTCCACAGGTCCTGTCATAACACTTCCTTTAATGTTGTCATGTGGGTGCCTCATCACATGACAGTAGTACTGTAGCTTGCGGGATAAGATAAAGATAAGGTTCAGTAACTTGTTTTTTATGTGAAAAGGAAGAATTCTTATGAGATTTAGTCAAGAATATGTTTAAGAGAGACACAGATTTGACAAGGATGTAAATTTCAAGCTGCAGTGTCATAAAAGCATTATCATTTAGTGCTCATAAATGATCAGTCTTTTGATCAGTCTTTTGATATAAAATAAGAGAAACTGTGTTTAGTGCTGAGAATTTGATGAAAAATAGAGAAACTATCACCCTCTAGTCTAGTCAATTATCCCAAAGAAGGCCTACAGTTATGAAACAGACTACCAAGTAATGTTTGGAACGTGAACATTTTTTCAGTGTTTCAATTTAAATCTGAATATGCAAACCTTTTGTCAAAAGATTTTCTTCTTAGGTAAATGTACATCTTTAAAGGATTCATATGCATAGAGTGTTCTGGTAAATTTGGAGGTTAAGATTAATTCTCCTACACTTAAACTCATATTGCATTTTTCTATAGTAGATTTCCTATAGTAGGTTGGTCACTTTATGTCCAGGGCCTTTGAGTGACGTGTTCAAGGTGATATTGTCACCTTTCCCAGTAATGGCTATATGAGTCCTTGAATTTAGACAAGAGACATGTGGACATTATGGCATTCATAACCATTTTAGCTCATAGGCGAATTTTACTAACATGGACATACCCTAATCCTCCATCTGCTGCTAATAGCTAATTGGGCCCTTTAAGACTTTTAAAGTACATTTAGGCCCCACATGACCATTCATATCCTTAAGGACAAAAATGCTTTCACCTGTATTCTCACAAATTATACTGTTTAAGTGTATCTTATCTTCTTCTGCTGGTTTCCATTTTAGGAGATATATTTTCGGAGAATAGATCTTTTGATTTGTTGCAAGGAAGACATCTGGTATTTACATAATGTTAATGTTGTTAATTTTCTTCTTATTTATGTTTAGTGTTTCTTTCTCTTCAGGGTGCCAATGTATCTCACCTCCTCCTCTCATCATGTTGCCCAAATCACCTGACAGGGAAATATGATGGTATGTGAAGATTATGGGCTAGAGTTTCTGTATACTCAAGACAGATTTCTAAAGCCAGTAAAACTGCGTTGGCTTTGAGTGTTACATTAAGTTGATCGGGGATAGGTTGACTGGTGGAGCTTAAGTGTTATAGTTAAGGAGATCAATGACTATGTCACATCTATTTTAGATGAATTACTTTCCTTATAAAATACGCCCAAGGAAACTTGGAGATAATGATACAAAAATCATTTCAGATGTCTATGATGTGATTATTAGAATTAATTATAAATAGAAGTGGATAAATAATGTCTTATAGATATTATATATACAATGTATACATTGAAGTTTTATACTTGTTTTAAATTAAAAGATTTGTTTAAAGGGAGAAAAAAGGTTTTTGGTACTTTCTACAAATTTCACATTTTTGCCAGATATTTTTGCAGATATTTTACCTAATAATATCTTTAAATGTATTGTTTAAATATTACTTATATTAAATACTTTAAATATTATCTATTATATACATATTCTTACATAATACAAAACACTATAAAACACTTATTATGGTTAAATAATTCATGCAATAACGGGTTATATGCATAAACAGTACATACAATGAAGTTCAGAATTTCAGTAAATGTGTCTCTTATTTTGTCCCAGCACCTACACGTCGCTCAGCCCAGCCTTTTTAATCACCGATCTCATCTGTTAATCAACAACTGCTGATTATATAAGTCTGACTTAGATACACATAAAGCTGCTTCTCTACATTTCAATTAGTCACTACCATCTCTGTTAAGCAGTTTGCCTGATCACTTGAACCTTGCCTGTTTTTTGATTTTGTCATTTTCTGCTGCCTCTTATTTACCACAGTAAAGCCTCTTACCTGTATCTTCTGCTCTTGGGTGCTCTCATATTTCTCTCTGAAGGAGGAAATACTTTTTTTAGTCATTTATCCTGGGAGGAAATGTTAAGATCTTGCTATGTTTCGAGGCTTTTGAGAGTTCACACTTAGTGTCCTGAAGAATGAAGACAAGTACATACTGTAAATAATGTGTCATTTCAATAAGACTTCTGTAATATGAGAATAAACATGCTGCTACAGAAAGACAGTAAATCATTTTCAGTTGTGTTGTGAAAGAATGACTCGAACGTTTATTAATCAACCGATGATCCTAATTCTATGTAGGATAATAAAACATTTAATATACACAATGAAATATATAAAGCTAAAATTAGTAAACATATAACACACTGGTGAGTAACAATGATAAAAAAAAACTCATAAAAGCAGTAATTATGTAAAAATCCACAAGAAAGTATAATACATACATATACATGTACATATCATTTCCCAAACTGTGTGGGCATGTTTAAAAAGACATTTACGGTGTGATATAAATGTAGTCAGAGACTCTATATCAGGGGTGGACAAACTTTTTACTCAGGGGCCACACTGAATTTAAATATGTGGCAGGCGGGCCAGGCCAGCACGAGATGCCTCCATATCAAACATAAACATAAAAAAGGCATTAGACTGTTAATAATTACATTCACTTTTAGTGGGAACAGTGTTTTTCACTTTTTTTGCCAGTGCATCAAAGTCTGGTGTTAGTTTTGTTGTGGCAATTCTCAGAATATGAGTTGATTATCACTTATTATGGATACATCACTAATTTAAATTTGGATGCCCTTTCCTGTTATTTGAACTTTTAATACAGCTTTGAGTTCAATTTTAAATATAAAATGTTTAATAATTAATGAAATGGACTAAATATCTGAAAGAAATGTACAATGTGGGCGTACAATTTGGGTTTGCCGGAAATAAATGTAGTGGTGTATGTAAATAGAGGGATGAAACAGAAAAACAAATTATTTTTAAAAATGAAGACATTACTAAATCTTATAAACAAAACCTAACAGTGAATGCGCTGTGAAAAACACAGTGTGCGCTCTTACGAAAAGTAGCTTAAGTTAAAATTGTAATAATGTGCAGTGTCATTTTGTAATTCCGCCGTTATTCACAACACTGATTAATATTTGATTTGGGCAATCTTTACAAATCTTATGCGGGCCGGATGTGGCCTGCAGACTGTAGTTTGCCCACCCCTGCTATATATTATGGATGGCTTGGGGTAAAGAGTCACCCTGCAGAACAACTGAAGACTATATCCCATGGTTGTGAAGTGGGCAGTAGATATGACCAGGCTGATGTAAAATGAATATTAATGCTGTTGTGTATTGACAAAGAATCAATGGACCACCACTGTGGTATAACTAATCTACAGTCAATCAAAAAACTTTTAGCTGGGCTTGCTGAACGAACAATTCAGTCATTACAGAAACCCGGCCTTTAATTGTTCACATTTTAGAGAGTGGAAAAAATAGCTGTATGTTTTTAGACAAAAATACTTTTTTCTAATAACCAGGGTGGGCCATTTATATGAATACATACAGGGGTTAGACAATGAAACTGAAACACCTGTCATTTTAGTGTGGGAGGTTTCATGGCTAAATTGGACAA
>JAOUQT010054110.1:0-10721 GCA_025769995.1 Xyliphius kryptos | reverse complement strand
CTTTGCACTGTAGAGTTTCAGCTGGCAACGGCGGATGGCACGGTGGATTGTGTTTACTGACAATGCTTTCTGGAAGTATTCCTGAGCCCATTCTGTTAGTTCCTTGACAGTGGCATTCCTGTTTGAGGTACAGTGACATTTAAGGGCCCGGAGATCATGAGCATCCAGTAGAGTTTTACGGCCTTGACCTTTAGGCACAGCGATTGTTCCAGATTATCTGAATCTTTTGATGATCTTATGCACGGTTGTTAATGATAACTTAAAAGTCTTTGCTATGTTACGCTGGGTAACACCATTCTGTTATTGCTGTGCAACAATGTTGGAATTGGTGTTCCTTTTACCATCTTGGCTTCAGAGAGACACTGGCACTCTGAGAAGCTCTTTTTATACCCAATCATGATGTCAGTTAACCTAATAAGTGTTAAGTGCTCTTCTAGCTGTTTGTTACATGTTTACTTTTCTTTTTCGAGCCACTTATTGCGATTTGTCACAATTTTTTTGGGATTCGTTGACACTGAAATTTTGAATCATCATGTTTCTCCTTTAAAATGTTACATTTACTCAGATTAAACTATTGATCTGTCATCTATGTTTTATTACAAATAAAATATTGACATTTGATATTTCCACATCATTGCCTTCAGTTTTTATTCACAATTTGTTTCCAGAATTAAAGCCATTAAAAGTAATGTTTTACAAGCAGAACCCCATTCTGGCTATTGGTGGTGTGATGCGTTGGTGGCTAAAATGGGGAGTTCTTACTATTTTCCTCGACAGTGATCTCCATAGGCTATTTGAAAATGTTTAGGGCCAGAAAGTTCCACTGTCGTGCTTATTGACCTTGTTTTAAATGGTGCTGCTTCCCAAAGTACACAGTTACACCACATTTGGTCTTTAAGATCTCCTTTCCATAAACATAAAGTTCTAAACCTTAATGTTGACAAAGAGCAGATTAACTTTGTTTCATGTTGTTTTGTGTTTTAATTGTTGAACTCAGTCAGCCATCGCCCCATTACCAACTACTATCAGTACTCTCTGGGTATTCTGACTCTGTGTGTGAGTGGTGTAAAAGTGAGCTCCCACGTCAGCCACAAGCTCATCCACACCATCTTGCACCATCACATCAGGCATGGAGACACCGTATGTTCAGGTGAGCGCTTATTGTTCACACAATGAGTAAGAAATGGAACAATCAGAAAACCCTTAACATAAGGCATAACATTTTTACAAGCTGGTCACATCTTCATGGGCAGAAACATTAAGGTGCTTGTATTTTGACTAACTTTGCTTTCATATTGCAGCTGTATGTTGGATACGCCCCCTTCTTGCTCTCATATCTATTTTCTCCACTTACCATATAGATGGACTCATATAGATTGCTATTACAGACTGTAGTCCATCTGTTTTCTTTGTTTTTGTAAGTCCCCTGTTGGTTCTCTGGTCTCTATTGGTCAGGAGCATCACAGAACAGGTCTAATTTGGGTGGTGGATTGTTTATTGTCTGTAATGCTGTATTTTCTTCTGAACACCTCAGTGACACTGCTGGGATAAGAATAATGCACCAACCGAATAATACCTGCTCTGTGGTGCTACTATTCTGGTCCTGATCATTAGCACAGGGTAAGGGACAAACAGATGGATTACAAAATGTATTTGTGGAACTACAAAGTCCAGTGGAAATGCTAACATTAACAATAAGTGGAGCAAAAAGGGGGCGTGTTTTAACTTTTGATTAGTACTGTATAAACATGTGGATGTGATTCATAGAGACACAGTGTGTATAGTGTTATTATGATAAGATTTACAATTTTAAAATTGTAGTATGTTTGCAGCTGATGGAAGGAAAACACGTTAAGTATTTAAAGTCTTTGTATGCAGGATTTAATATTCTCTCTTGTCATCCCTCGTAGACTGTTATGGGATGGCAGGCATGGCCCTGCAGTGTCTGAAAGAAGCCGAAACTCCTGTTAAAGATGTTGCCGAGCTGAAGAAGGCTCTGTCCACCATTAAACAGAGGCTTATGAACAGTGAGAACAGCAGCGGCATCGTAGTGCAGGTCGGAGCTCTAGGTCTATATATATTTTTTGGTTTTATGATTATGTTTTTAGTAATCCTTCCTAATGTGGCTCGCCATGTGGCTATTCGCCTCTTCACCTCTCTTTCGCAGGCGCTGGTGGCGATGGGCAGCCAGGAGAAGGATTACTCCACACTGCTTGAGATTCTGTGGTCAGAGGCCAGAAAAGACTCCTTTAAAAACCCCATGGCCATCTCTCAGATGCTGCCTGCTCTTCATCGTCGCTCGTACCTCCAGCTGAAGATTCAGGATTGTAGCAACGAGGACGGTATGGCAACAGGACAATTCCAGCAGTGCAGCAGATTCGTAAATCTACACAACTCATAAAGATTAGAAACCAAATCCAATAGTAAATAATACAGATTATTAAGTCCCAATTTGAAAAGCAGCAAACAGCTGCAACATCTTGAGATACCAAATAATTAATTAATGGGTGGAGTGTTCTCCCCATGTCCTTGTCCTTTTCATGTTCTCCGTTTTTACTCCCAGTGTAAAAACATGGATTCAAGGTGAGTTGGCTGCTCTAAATGGCACCTACATTGTGTGTGTGTGTGTGTGTGTGTGTGTGTGTGTGTGTGTGTGTGTGTGTGTGCCCAGTAATAGATTGGCACTCCTGGGTGTAACTGCCCAGCGCCTGAAAGGTTCTCCCATGGATGGGTATGGGGAACCCCAATCTTACACCCACCCTGCGACCCTAGTCTGTGGTACAAGATTAAGCTGCAGATATTAAGATTGGTTGTTGTGGTTTGAAATCTACAGTCTTAACAAAATGTGTCATTATATCGAAAATAACGTCATTAATCATATGTCGCCCTCCTGTGTTCAAATGATAAAACTGCATTATGTATAAGCGCCAACAAATTTTGCATGATGCTTTATTACACCCTTAATGAGATAACAACTGAACATAATGGGATGAAAACCTCAAAATAATTCATTAACACCTTAATAAAAAAATCCTTACAGAATCTACAGACACTTAAATGACCAATCTATACATCTATATTGCTCTGAAGTAAGTAAGTTATCTACATCTGCATTACATTTACATTGGGACATTTAGCAGACTCTTTTATCCTGGGACTTACAAGTATTCCAACACGGTTGGAGTCAGAACACAGGGGTCACCATGGTGCACCCCTGGAGCAATGAGCTGTGTTGCTAAAGGACCCACATTGGTAACATTATGGAATTTGAACCCTCAGACTTTTGATTGATATTCCAACACCCTAACCACTGAGCTACCACACCTATAAAAACCTATAATTAACTTATCATTATATTATGATCTATACTTTTTTTACATATCATTTGTAACAGCTTTTTACAGTCGTTTCTCCTAAAAGCAGCTGTTTTTTTGGGAGAACTCTGGCTCCTCCCTCAACTAAACTAATGTGTTAGTATGCAATCAACATAACTATAATATTTTTTTACAGACTCTCTGGTTCTGGATGACGTCACTGTGGTCGAAGTCTTACCAAGTTCCATCACAGTGTCTGTGGAGGTGGAGGTGGTGAAAGCTGACGGCATCACGTCCGTCTATCGGATCAAAGTTCCTGAGGGCTCCTCTCTGCTAGAGGTCCTTAATCTGCTTCAGGAACAGCGACAGGACTTCACGTCAGTCATACTAAAATGATTCCTACTGTATTAGTTCATCTGCATTCCTTTAAATACAGAAAAGCCTGGTATTATTTAAAATATTTTAATTGATTAATTATCTTCCGCTTAATCCTCTACTAGGGTAGCGGGGGGTTCCCCATGTCAATCCAGGGGAGAACATCTCACACGTTGGGCAGACACACCCGGAACAGGGCGCCTATTAAACGCGAGGGCACGAGAAGGCGTGAATTATTGTGACTAAATCACGGGATAGAGGTATTACATCTCTTTGTGGTTCATTCACAATAATGCAAAACCTCTCATGCCTTATTGCTTTTATAAAACGGTTGCCAACACACTAGACTAAAAAAAACAAGGTGTGATTCATAAATGCGTTGACGGGAAGTAACATCGCTAATAAACTTGCCTTTCGTGAAATAATCCAGTCTGTTTTTTAAAATGAACCCTGACAGCAAGTAAAAAAATTTCGGTTTCTTTAACAATCAAAGACTGCCATCTAGTGGCCAAATTTCAGAACACAGTTTATGAAAAACTTTGGAAAATAATATATTTTATATTCAGTATTTATACGATTGTGAAGCGGTCAGAGGTCTGGGTTATTGTGAATTAAATCATGGCTAGACACGCAGTCAATCAGATTTAAGGACCAGAAATACTAGTTTTATCATACAGATTATTATAAAGCAATAAAAATTATAAAGCCTTTTTTTTATTTTTATTTTTAGGTTTAAAAAAGTTTACAGGGTTAATCTGGGTCCGTGGGCCATAATTTCGTTTTCGTGACATGCTACATGTAATGAAAATGAAAATAAAGCCTCCTTGAATCCTTGAATAAGGTACAAGAGTGAATTGGATTAATTGAAATAAATCATGGGCAAGAGGTGTTGTTAGGCACCACACCAAGTGAAGTACAGTTACACCTTTTTTTTCTGTAATTTATTCACAATAATATACAACCTCGAGTGCCTTATTGCTTTTATAAATCAGTTATAAACACACTATAATAAAAAACAAGGTTTGATTTATAAATTCAAAAGCAAAATAGCTAATAAACTAGTTTTCTGCAACTAAATCTAGTCGGTTATTAATGTGAAGGCGGATCACTGAGTAACACCTTTCCGGTTTCTTTAACAATTAAGTAGTGCCATCTAGTGGCCAAATTACAGAACGTAGTTTAAAAAAAAGATTGGGAAAATAATGAATTGTATATCACATATTGATATGAATGTGAAGAGCACAAAGGTGTGTGTTATTGTGAGTAATGTCACGGCTGGAGAAACGACTTAGCCTATCAGATTTAAGGACCAGAACAACCCGTTTTATAAAGAACCTCAGTCCATGCTATTTTCTTCTCTGTGCTGCAGGTTTGGGCATGAGGACAGTCTTTGGGGTCCCTTTCTCAGTCTGGTGAATGGAGAACAGGCTCGTCAGAGCGACCGGAGATACTGGCACCTTGCTTCAGATGGCAAAGTTTTGACAAGGGGTAAGACTCAGCCCTCATGTGTTATCTTATTTTCTTAAAGACAAAGGCAAAAGTCTGTGTATGTGTGTGTGTGATCCCTATACAAATCCATACTTACTCTTTAGGACCCCTGCAGAGGTTTATATACTCTGTATAACCACCAAAAAGCGGCTCATGATGTCTCACCACCTCTACTTGTTAAGAGCAGAGAGTGGTTAATGCTTTTGTGTGCAGGCAAAAATTATATTTAGGTGATATGGAAGTTTTGTTTGGTGTTTTTTATTTTCTTTCTTTCCGTTAGATACGTAAAATGAAAATAAAAAAAAACAATAAAGCAACCAATTACACACAAAATGACATTTACACAATTTGCAGGAAACATCATGACAAGCCCAGACCAAGAAGTATTATAATATGATATTATAAAATGCTATATTTTAAATATTTTAATAATTTGAATAGATATAAATTATATAGTACTATAAATAAATGCACACATTCATGAAAAGTCACTGAACACCAATGTTCTAAATGTCTAAATGTTCTGTTTTTAGGTATTAAGGACTATATGATCACCTGCCCTCAGAAAATCACCATCAGAAACACTGAATATTAGACAAATCAGTAAAGAAAAGAAGCATTGAACTATAGCTGATTTGTAGCTCTGAAAATCACATGGATAAATCAGTTTCCTGTCAGTAATTATGTATTTTGTATCAGTATTTTGTCACATTTTGAGTTTTACTTGATTGTTGCATGAGTTAAATAAAATCAGATTGATAAAGTGATTTGCCTGCTGTATTTACACACACAGAGACGCCTGTCCTCCACATTTAACATATCCGTGCAGTGACACACTGAGTAAAGTGAGAACAAGTGCCTGAACTGCTGGGCAGCCTGAGGACCAATTGGGGTTAGGTACCTTACCCAAGGGCACTTCAGCCAAAGTACTTGTTTAGTTAACCTGTTCCTTGCTCGGTATCCTATGGTTACATTATTCATGTTGGCTACTGAGATTATTGAGTCCTTGATTTTTATACGTATTGTTTATTTTATGAGTTTCACTGATCATAAATATGCACTTTGTAGTTGTACAGACTCTAGATCGTTTGTTCCACTACATATTTTGCAGGTCACCTTTATTTATAACCAGGAACTTTACAGATCAGGTACTAGTTTGGTCGATGGTGGATGGTTCAAATACTCTAATATGATAATGGTGTAGATTTCTGTTGCGCTGATACAGGTGAATGAGACAGGTCACACTTGCTTTACTCATCCCCCTGCCTAAATAATTTCTTCTTTGTGGTTAGCATGTCCGTCTTTCAGTGCTGGGGTCTTTTAAATCCCAATTTAGATGATGTTTCCACGTTTTCCCTGTCCGAATGGGTTTACTCCGGGTTCTCCGGTTTCCTTCCACAGCCCAAAGTAGATTCTAGTAGAGGGTTAAGCGAAAGATAATGAATGAATGAATTAACATTCCAGTTTATAAATCTTGCTTTTATGAAAATGTAGTATTCACTACATTAGTGCGATTGGAACACCGCCTGTGTTTATTTACCTGGCGATCGACCAATGAGACGACACTTTGTGTGCAGTCGTGCCAAACACAGCTCAGAAGGCGGAACCTATTAAACGCCCTCCCCTTTCCATTCGACTACAGGCATTTGTATGCTGATGTGTCCGTACCGTAAGAATTGGAGTGGATACCGCTGCGATGTAACGCAGGAAAAAAAACAAGACGCTTAGAGTCTTAATATGAATTATTATCTAAATGTGAGTTTAATTTTTATTGGAATTAATTTGTGTGTTTGCTCGTCAAAGCTGTTCGTTCGGTGTCGTTTGTGGAGATGCATTAGCTTAGCGTAACGTTATGGGCTGTATCCCAAACAGCTTTCTGTAGCACAAGAAGTGGTGTAGGGTAGAACGCATAATCCGGGACTGCAGACCTCAGTGATGCCGTTTTGTAGGAAACGTTGAGCTATTTGGGATGGAACCCATGTCCTGGATAGCATAGGAACGTTTCTGTCTTATTTGAATACTTCTGTTATAGTTTTCTATGTCAAATTGTAACGTTTTTCTTTTATTTTAGTTAGACTTATAAAATTCTCATATTTAATTTAATGTGACAGTCGTTTGAGATGGAGCTTGTATTAGCGTTGGTTAACCGTTCAGTGCAGGTTCTCTGCGGGTTTTGGTATCTTATTGGTTCCTGATGTCAGCGATAATGTGTTAATAATCAGTGTAATTATACAATTTTTAATAGCCCAGTGTGCTGGTTCCTCTCCTAAAATAGTTTTTTCTCATCCGTAGTTTCAACACAATCTGCATTTTGTGTTTTTTGTTATTAAGTTTGCAATCTAAGGGTTGTGGGTTCAAATCCCAGCCTCACTGATGTTTCCAATCTGGACCCTTGAGCAAGGCCCTTGACATTCATTGCTCCAGGGATGTGTCCCCAATAATAAGTGGAATACTTGTAAGTTGCTTTGGGTTAAAGTGTCTCAATGAGCAAATGTATAAGCACTGCATGTTTGTAAGTTCTCGATTTCTTTTTTCAGTGTTTTAGCCTTCATTATTCAGGGGTCACCACAGTGTTAGATTAGGCCAAGTGTTTTATTCCGGATGCCCTTCCTGATGACCATCCCTCGCCCTCTACCAGGCTTGGGACACCCAATTTAGAGTAGCCGATACACCTCAAATCCATGTTTTTGGACCGTGGGAGGAAATCTGGAAAAAACCCACGGGGACAACATGGAAACCACACCCAGATCGGGATTCAAACCGGGATCCCAGCGTTGAGAAGCGAACATGCTAGCCACTGTGCCGCCCCCAGATTATTTTACATTAAAGGTGCTATTTGTGTTACTTTAATGCTAAGGTGTCCTGCAATAAAATTTCCAAAACAAGATAAAATAATTTATGTTAAAGCAATAAGGTACGAGAGGGTGTGTATTATTGTGAATAAACCATTATGTTTAATTACAATAAGGCACAACCTCTCATGCCTTATTGCTTTTATTAAATGGTTACCAACACACTATAATAGGAAAAAACAAAGTTTGATTCATAAATGTGTTTCCGGAAAGCAAAATTGCTAATAAACTTGCCTACCAAGATGTAATGCAGTCCCTTTTTTTTTTAAAGAACCCTGACTCAAGTTAAAGATTTCCGGTTTATTTTACAAATACTGAGTTTATGAAAAACTTTGGGAAACAGTATATTTTATATACATGAATATTTATCTACCCAATCCATCCGAGGTGTTGAGTGTTTGATGGCAAAAGCGAACAATTGGACGAAAACAAGAAATTTTTTTTTGCCCACATGGTGGGTAATCACAATGCCATATTTTAGCCATCAAATGTAGGCTTTAGGGTGTGGTAGCTTAGTGTTTAAGGTTTTGGGTTAACAATCCATGGGTTGCAAGTTTAAATTTCTGGTCCTGATGTTACCATATGGATGCTTCAGCATGACTCTAACCCTCATTGTGCCACCTCTGCCCGCAAAAACATCAATTTGGGATGCATCCAATTTGCATTGTATAATCCAATCTGCTAAATGACCAACTGTATAAAAGTGGGAAGTTTTTTTAAAGGACATCACAATGGCAAGTTTTAGCCTTGGAGGTACTCATGAAGTGGTAGAATTAGTGATTAGTCTGTAAGGGCTTTGCGTTTTGTAGATATAGAGACCGATTCAGACAATGGAATATGGTGATGTTAAAGCACCAGGCTGCAAAAATGGTGTAGGTGAGTGGGAGCAGGTCCAGAGATTGCCCTGTAGGCCTGTGTTGGGGGCCCCATACTGGATAGAGCCAATAGAGAGAGATGAGTATTGAAGTTGCAGTGGCGTTACAATGCTGTTTGAATCTGAAGGTCTGGATCAGCTGTCAAGGTTTGATCATGCAAAATGAGAGACCAGCATGTAATGGACTGCAGTGGTCTAGTGAGAGATAAGGGGGAAGTTAAGGGCCTGGAGTGACAGGTGAGCTGATGAATTTGCAGGAATGAGATGTTTCATTGACTTGTTCAGTTAGTTTAAGCTGCACGTGCATTGTGAAGGCGGGGTTATGAGCAGAGACCGTTGGGGAGATTTATAAAATCATCATGACACACAGAAATAAGTTTTCCACATTCAACCCATCCGTGCAGTGCAACACACACTGAGTGAGGTGAGCACACGTGCCCTGGGCAGCCCTGTACATGCCGCCTGAGGTGTAATTGGGGTCTTTTTTGGGTGGAATGGGGAATTGAACCGGGGACCTTCAGGTCGCAAGGCACGTTATCCATTGTGCCTCTAGCTCATCATATTGCACAACTCAACTTCTTTCATTTTACACAGCTGCACATTCATCTGATTATCATTATTTTTTTTCTGTAGGTGTGCACACCTGTGGTGGATGGACTCGGAATACGACATCGTGTCCTACGAGGATAAAGCTTCTGTCAGTTATGTTTTACAGCTTTTAAAGCCGCTCTCCATCATGGGTGTTAAGCGAGGAGATGTTTAATTTGCAGGTCTCCTGTATGTGAGAACTGCTTGGTGGTGAACTGATAACCTTCCACTAGTGCACCTGATTTAAAGCCAAGCCACACTTTAAGATGTTTTCGGCTCTGAAGAAGCTGGTGGGCTCGGAGACCCCCGGCCTGCCACGGGACAAGAACATCCCGGCAGGCCTGCAGTCCATGAATCAGAGTTTGCAGAGGCGATTCGCAAAAGGCGTGCAGTACAACAGTAAGTGGTTTGTTCAGAGTGAAACGCGATGATGACGGAATGGATTTGGGTGAAAATGGCTTAGTACGAAAATCCAGGTCACATTCTCTCTGGTGGACGGAGAGTCAGCCTTTGCACCCATTCAGTCAGAGTAGCTGATTGGTCGAGTCCCTGTACTGCAGTCGGGTGTTCACATACGTTTATAGGATGGGACACATTCGTTAAAGTTCTTGACGTTATAGAAAGTGTATTTAAATTGTAATTGATTTCTTTCTCATTTTTTGGGATCTGTAATTTTACCCGTTCACCTTTATTAGGGACACCTACCAGTTTTACCATTCAAGAGTCCATTGCTTTTTGTAGTTCTACATTCCGAGTGCATCCCCTTTACTCTGTTCTAATGGTCAGGACACCAATAGTGACACCACAGAGCAGGTATTATTTGGTCGTTCCATCATTACTATCTTAGCAGTGTCACTGAGGTGTTTAAATGAAACTACAGCAGCACAGCTGCACTAAACTCACCAAATCAGTATCTATCTCTCTATTTAATATACACACTGTTCAAAATATAAAGGGAACACTAAGATAACTCTGCCTTGATCTCAATGAATGACATATTTCAGTTGAAAATCTTCATTTAAAACAAAATAACAATGTTCAAAATATAAATAAAGATTATTATCCCATGGAGGTCTGGATTTGGAATCATACTCAAAATCAAAGTGGAAAAGTAGGTTCAGTGTGTGTGGCCTCCATGATGATATAGGTATCTGTGCCTGTATGACCTCCCTACAACGCCTGGGCATGCTCCTGATGAGGCGGCGGATGTTCTCTCCTACAGCCCCCTCC
>JAOUQT010054092.1:0-10721 GCA_025769995.1 Xyliphius kryptos | reverse complement strand
GCCTTTCACAGAGTATCTTGGTAGCAATTCAGAATTAGCACGGTCTGTACAAACAGTGACAGAACAAAGTAAACAGTGTAATGCATATTATAAAATCGAGGTTGTGCATTATTGTGAATAAACCACGGGAAGAGGTGTAACTGTACTTCGCTTGCGCGTCATGCCAAATATCACATCTTTCCCATGGTGTATTCACAATAATGCACACCATCTCATGCCTTAGTGCTTTATTATTGCCTACTCGACATAAGGAACTTTTGAATTTCCGTTCCACTTTACAAAAGTGCAGCGTTTTAGGACATGGTACCCTAATACGACCCAATAACATATTAGACCAAACTGCATGTCAACAATGCTGCACTTGTACAAAATGGTACAAAGATTTAAAAGAAGCAATCAGCTGTATTACCATCAACTTTCTTTGTACTGAAAATGCTTTTTCTGAATAAGACACCTGTAAGACATCTGTCAAAAGGCAGGTTTTGTGAGGTCTAGGTAACGCTGCATATGAGTTTGGTTGGTTCAGCCACAGGTTGAGGTTGTGTGTTGCATTTTTTGTGAGAAGCAGAAATTATATAATGTTTAGTTAAAACACATAAACGTTTGTTTTCTTTTATTTTGCTATAGTCATAACAATTAAATGATGTAACTCATTAAAGGTTGTATGCATACACTAAAAGGACAAAAGTGTTTGGGCACACATTTAAAGTCAGTGCTTTCATGCTGTGCCAACTTATCGGTGAATAAGAATATCTTTGCATTGTGTCAAAAAACAATTAGGTGCTCTGATAGCTCACTCCCTTACTCACTGTCACACCACACACTCTCTTTCTTGGTTTCTGTACCTTCAGATCCCATTATGAAGTGATGAATGTCAGGTCCAGTAGACATTCTGGGACCTTGGCAGCTTTTCTCAATTACACCTCTAGGTGTCACCATCTTTATGTGTACCACCTAAAGACAATACAAACCGGTTTTATGAATCATATAAAAGTCATCACCTAATTAATGTAATAAAAATATAACTTGGCCAATTCCAGCATGCAGATACAGGTAAACATCACAGAAATTATATGCACTGCAAATGAGTTTTCAAATATGATGGGGGAGGACATATGAAAAAGTGGGCTTTTCAGCAATGCTAAACCATGACAATACAGATAATATTTATCTGGACCCATGTCTCATTACAGCAGAAATGCAGATTGAACAGAAATATTTAAGGCTATGTACCAGATCTTCGATGTTGCCGTAGATGTTTTTCTTCATGCCAGATGCACGTGTAGCTACCCAGCCTCCTAAAGAACTGAACTCCATGGAGTCCGGCTCATGGCCAGTGCAGTAGCCACTCTCGTTCAGCTAAGGAAAGCACAAAAACATCCAGAGGTAGATGTGAATATATGCAGTCCCGGTTTTATTACCAAATCCCCAGGAACACTCTTTAACAGCGTGCCATCTGTGCATTTAAAATGCCTGCAAAACACTCAAACATGTAAATGTATTATTGAGCTTGTTAAAATGCATCACACACCCAAAATTTGACTTTATACCAGAGGCTGTTTTTCTGCATTAGTTTGATGGTGCCATCTGTTGTGTGTAGAAGGAGGTAAATAAAACCGAAAAAACAGAGCAGTCTCTTTTATTTAATCTTTACATCTTTAAGGGAAAAAAAAAAAAAAACATACCACATACTGTGTACTAACCTGCCTCTCTAGCTCTTGGCCAATCATTCCGGCTTCTACGTGAGCTGTTAGGTTCTTCTCATCAATCCACAGTATTCGATTCTGGTTACAGAATGCAGAAAATAACATTTAAAAAAAATATGTAAAAATTTTACTTTACAGGAACAAATGTCACTTCATTGCTCAGTGTATAATTTATAATCTCTAAAATAAAAAGTTGTATTTTAGGACAACAAAGTGTGCCAATGTTTGTATAACAAATTGTTGTACTGGTGTTGTGTGTACTATGTTATACTGAACCCCCCTCGTTTTAAATTTAGCTGAAAGTATAAAAGGTGCTTTATCCTTGAAAAAAATCTGAAACTTATCTGCAAAATGTAGAAAGACTAGATGAGTACTTACATCTTAGTTATGTCAAAATAAATAAAAAAAGAACCATTTTAAACGCCTTAATAGTGCCCACAGATGTCTTAGCGTACGGTATTAAATTAGTCCTCACCGCAAATTGTAAATTTAAGAAACTGTGTAGAAAAAGAAAACTAAATATTCTAAAGAAACGTTTACAATAAAACTGTGATCAAGTTGTTAATACATATTAAATAAGAGAAAGTCCAAAATCCATGATTGGCCCGCTGCCCGATTCCAAACAGCCTGATTTATGGTTCGCTAGGTCTGTCAGAATAAATAAATTATAAAACTATTTAATGTAATTTTGCATTATTACCACATTATAGCAGCACCACTAATACTACCCGTCTGCCTGTGTGCCTTGAGGACATATGGTCAGATATTGCGAGGCAAAAGAGAGGCTTTTGGTTAATTCTCATTAGCATGTGATTAAAGCACCAATGCATCCAACACAACTAATGATTATTGTGTTGCTGACGACAACATAACCGTGACAGGGTTACTTAAATTTAAGGTATTTAATACAGTTTGTTTAATGTTATCTGACTCTCCAGAAATAAAAGAATTGTGTCTTTAGATTTGATATGCAGAGTTGTGTATATTCGGTTTCATTGCAATTAGAAAAATAAAGGTAATTAGAACGATTAAAATTGTTTAATATTAGTGTGCATTGTCATAACTTTTGTGGTGAAAAAAATGTCAGAAGGAACTACTGGACCCTGGGCATCTTCACTTAATCAGATTTGGGCCTCTTTGCACATAGTTTGAACACCACTGCCTTATACAGAATACAGACATGGCTATAATACAATATAATTAAAATCCATGCCAAGTACCAAAGATTAAAACAAAAATAATAATTTCAGAAATACTGCCAAGCAACACAAACCTGAGCAATTCCTATTGCAATTTACCTCTAAAACCAGGCTGGGAAAATAATTCCAAATTTACAAAAATGTCAAATTTACTCTAACTGAAAATTCATTTAAAGGAAGAGGACAATGAAAATAGGAGAACACACAAATGCTGCACGCATAGTAACCAGAGCTGAGAAAAGAACCAGAGTCACTAAGTCAATTGCTATGTGGAATCAGAGTCACCAGCTGCTCCAGCACTGTCGCTGTGCTTGTTACAATGTAAGATGGATCAGGATCGTTAATTTAATTAGAGGTTTCTAACTCTTATAACCCATAATTACATTTATCATCCTTATCCTTCTTAGATTGTAACAGGTGGCAGGATGCAGCAGTAGGTAGCTGTGTCAACATAAAAAACTTGGCTTAACCTTGTTCTCAGCTCTATATTTACAATATGTATAAAGCAGAACAATAAGATGTATAGTCTCAGTGATGTTATATTCCATATCTGCAGTCCAAAAACACTGTATATCTTATCAAAGTTTACAGACCAAATCTTACACATCAACAATATGATGACATGATTGATAGAACAGATAGTCTTCTTTAAGTATTTGGATAACAGCAAAATCCCCAAATTTTCATGCACAATATTTAACTTTCAGACCTTTCAGATAATTAAAACAACTTAAAAATAAAGGTCAATATAAAATGACCAGACTAGTTTGAACTGACAATAATTCAAACCCTTCTGCCTATAGCTGGTGAAGAAAATACTAAGATCATTCAACATAAATCCAACAAATGGAGGAACTACCAAACATGCACAAAGTAATAATAATAATAATAATAACAACAATAATAATAATAATGTGCCACCATAAATAATAATGTCAGTGATGTTGAAATGTACCTACTCAAAACATCCCAAAAAATAAAATAACTAAAATAATTAGACCACTGTTAACAAACTTTAGTCATTTAACAACTTGTTGTGTCTGAGCGTTTGTGTGCCTATATCTTATTTGTAGCTATAAAAAATGTTGGCTCAAAATAGAAAGCTTTAGCCCAGGTCTTAAACCAGAACATACACGATTGCTGTAACATAAGTTGTGTACTAAAAGTGAAAATATTTAATGTGATCACACAGTAAGATGTTTTTTCTGTTGTGCAAAGGCTAAATTTGTCTCAAACAAAGCTACATGAACATTTTAAAGATTACACAAGAAGGTCTTTGCACCTAAAGTACAACATATTTAACTAAGACTAATTAAAACGTACTGGAGATAATTCATACTTCTGATCAAAGTAACTCTCAGGTGAAAGGATTTACTCCACAAGCAGAATACACTCTTAAAAGGCGTGTCGCTCTTGAAAAACTTGTAAATAGTGTAACCATTCCAGTTACACTATTTCTATCCTGCACAAAACTGAGCTACTGTATCAGAATGTTAATGACATTCAATAGAATCTATTGTGTTAACCAAATATAGAGCTAATCTGAAATTGTAATCTCACTGAGATACTGCCCGTCCAAAAGGTTAAAAGTTAACTGTGCTTTATGATTCAGTCCAACAATTTCCCACCTGGGTCAAATGTGCCTCTCTATGTGGAATACTCCCAGTGTGAGCTCCAAACTCGACTATCAATCATCAGACTAGGATCATAAACCAGCCACTCCTGGCATCTGTGGCCTTTCATGTCCCACCCTCCCAAAGCCATAACCTCTGACACAGGTCAGAAAGAAAGAGGGAGGACTTAGTACAAGCCCCACAGCATTGCATAAATCCATCAGTGTTAGCAAACAGTCCTCAAGTGCAGAATCTAATCCAACCTCTGGCTATATCTATAAGTAAGATAGACATTTGCGAGAGCAAGTAGTAACACCAGTATGCTTTTCCTGTCTAAAATATTACTATCGTGGATCATACAGGTAGGGATAAAGGAGTCGGATGTATGGCAAGCTAATAAACCAGGTGAAAGTAGGAATTACTGGGACACACTTTAATCATTGCATTCTTGTTTTTCCTTCAGTACCACTGCCACGGGTGGTAAAATTAGGCACATCTCCATGCATTGTAAAAACCGTTGAAGTAAGTTTGGAAAAGGCCCTTTAGGGTTCCAGAAAATCTATGCTTCAATGCACTAGGCAAGGTCCATGGTTGGGTAGGTCTGATGTTAGGGAATTTGACTGCCATGCACTTAGCCCTGACCTTCAGTTCAACAAACACTTTTGTGATTAATTAGTATAAAGATCGCGAGATGACACTCACATCCAAAATCAATGTCTGAACTGATGTTTGGGAATGGTGTATGGTTGAGTTAAAAAAATGGTGCCATTTAAACCAAACTATTTTAAAATAAATCTGGTTTATCTAAAAAATAAGTAGCAAGTAATTATGTCTGGGAAATAACCCATCTACAGCACTTACTCTACTGAAAAGCAAAATCTAAATCAGACACAATCTGACTGTGCTGTTCAAAATAAGACTGTTTCAACCAGGAAAACGTTATCTAATACATCAAAAATAAATTTAGCCTGTTGGCCATGTCCATTTTGTTTCAACAGCCAATTTCATCAGCTTTAAAGCAAAAATTAACACCAACATTACAATTACAGAGCGGTGCTTCTAAGAGCTGGGTATGTCTTTTGGGTAACAGCTGTATTATATTGTTTTATTATTTATCTCATCACAATTCATTTTAAATTTGTATAAAAAGTAATAACAGCTAAAAGACAGAAGTTGTACATGATAATATGGCTTTGGATTTCTAAAGACATCTGTGTGTGTGTGTGTGTGTGTGTGTGTGTGTGTGTGTATTTATATACACTTGTGTGAGAACCCACACTTGGTGCTAATGCACACTCACCATCTGAGAGGTGTCTAGAGACAATATGGTTCTTGTCTCATCTGGCGGGCATTCTAGGGCACTGGACACACTAGTACCACCTGATAACCAAAAAGTTACAAATTGTTTCAGTAACTTATTTTTTTTTTATTAACAGGAGTCAGGTTCAAGTTCATTCCATCAATGAACACTTAGAATTTGTTTTTGTTTTATCTTAAACAATTTTCTTCATTTTAAATCCTTAAATGTAATTACTCTGCTTGTTAACTTTATATTGTAATCACTTTGCTTGTTTAACACTTTACTACCACTGAATCTATAATAATAAACATAGACAGAATTATCTGCTTAGTTAACTGTGTGGGCATGAATACAGAATGTGTTGCCATGACCAAGACAACTTTTCATTAAACAGTTAATAGATTCATAATCTGTTTAATTTATGTTAATTGTGGGCTTTGAAATGTTCTTTATGTAGCATGGTTTGACATGCAAATGACTACAATTTATTACATGTATGTTTTAATTTCAATATTGCATTTACTTTTGTGCAGAATTAACAATCAATTAAAAATCTGCTATTACTGTCCTATCTAGAAATTTTAGAGACATTTTTAAATGTATACCATGATTATATCCTCACCTCCATATGGTATCACACAGACATTATGCTTGCAGGACAGCTCCACAATCTTCACCACATCATCATGGCAGCCTTATGAAAGATAAATTGTTTTTTATTAAATCTGCAGGACATCTGTAAGATCTACATCAGCACTGGTAATTACAACAGACACGTGTATACCTTTAAGTCTCATTTCTTTTAAAATGTAAATTCATTAAAAGTCTTTTTTTTCACCATTTGATAAAAACTTTTTGTACCTCAAAATGAGTTTTATATTCCAAAAATGTAAGTTAAAATCTCTAAAGCCTTTTCCCTCCTAGTAATGTGCTATTGAAATAAAACTAAGGCATTTTCCCTACAGCTAAATGCTGTATCACCCTTGCATTAATCAACAACTTGCAAGGGAATCTAATTTTTAATCTATTTTTCACACCGTCCTGGTAAAAAAAAAAAAAAAAGTCTGAAATTTTGGATAAATGTAAAAAGTCTTAAAGCAATTAATCAATAGAAATGAAAGAATAGGATCTGAGAAAAAGTACAGAAAATAAATTAAAGGCTTTGTTTTAAATATTTTGGGGTGGAAAACTGGCAGATATGCAGTCTATTTAACCCAGATTTATTAAAACAAAATCTCATTAACAGAGTAAATATCTGTCTTAGGTGCACTAAGCACATGCACAAAAATCAGCTGTTGTGTTCTCCCTCAGTCCTTTTCTTGGCTATTTAACTTGTACTGTGATTATGAACAAAAAAATATAGAAATTGAATGTTCTGAGAACTTAAGATTGCCAGCTAAAAGTGAGTTTTTTGGTAAAGCTGTGTGATAAAGGCTGAGTGATTTTCTGCCCGTCTCGGACTGGTCTGATCAAGCCCCAGCCGGTGCGCCAAGCTCATTTGCATAGCGAAATAGAACCAGTCACAGTGGCACCAATCTGAGAGCAGTAACTCAGCCGACCGGCGTACGATTCGATATAAAATGTCCTTCTGACATGTCACATTAAAAGTGGGGAATCATGAATATTAATAACCAGCCTACATGTTGATGCAGTTAGCAAGAGTTATAAGCTCTTAAACCCATGCCTGCAGCTCATTCACAGCCTAAACACTCACCCAACAGACAAAACAGACAAAAACAGACAAAAATGGGGCATGCACTCTTATAACAAATGTCATTGTTATCCATTAATCACTTACCACATATATGCATCTATGTGTAATTACATATGTTTTATATAGGTTTAAAAATGACTACATTTCAGCAGCACTCCCGTGTCTAATCAGTTTCAGTTTCAGTGTCAGTGTCAATCCACTCACCACAGCACAATGTCACATTGTCAGGATTCTTAAAGTACTAAAAAAAAACATTCCACTTTTCAAGTAAAACCTACACTTTGTCATGCTTGACTATTAACTACCATATTAAAAAAAAAATAGGTAAACAGAGCAGCTATGCATGAGCTTTTGTGTTCATCTCCTCTTAAACATGTAATTTTTTGCATTATACCCAATTTACAGTTTCTGTACACTGCTTGTACAGTGTTCACAAAATAATCATATTATATTCTTAAGTTAAAATATAATTTGGGCAACATGTTGCATTTCAGTTTAAAAATGCAATTCTGATAGTTATGCAAGTGCATCATAGGACGATTAAAAACAAACCATGTATATACACAGTGCAGCAACTGTAAAAAATGGAATGCATATGTTACAAATTGACCAAAACCAAGGAGTTAAAATATGTTTTACATTTGTACACAACAGAAATTCATGAGGTTTCAAATTGTATATGAAAACAAACTTGTCTACAGTGTAATGGTTAATAAATCTTTAAGGCTATATTATTTTTTAGAGAATTAGGGAAAAGAAATACAGTATAGCTGGAATTATGGTGGTGTTTTATATGCATCCATATATTTAAGGTAAGTAAATAAATTAAACAACACTGGGTGGAGAGAGAGAGGGAAAAAAAGTAGGAGAAGGGGGTAATTCAGCTAATTCTGAAGAAGAATGGAAAACAGCAAGTAAATGACAACAGGATTCAACATGTTTAACTAGGAGGTAAGAAATCAGTAGAATAATCTTACAAGTTTTTTTTAATCATGCCTCTACAAAAAGGACACCATGGAAATGGTGATGTCAGAGATTACACAGAATGAATAACCTAAATGCTTCCACTTCCTCTGAAAATGCCCAATTCTAGTCCAATATTGGTTCCAAGAGTTTGAAAGGTATTTATTAGATTACCACTTTAATAGCCTGAATTTTAGTAACCTTTCATATTTAATGTGTAATAGTAATAATAATATCAAATTGACACTTAACACTGTTAATAGCAACTAAAAAAAAAAGGCATCACAAGCTGTTTGAACTGGAATCGCCTACATCAAATAACACAATTTAGCAAAAGATATCACAAAATATAGTTGTATATTATTAACTTAATTGTGTGTTTTTTTATGTATCCATGCATTGTTTGTTCTTTTACACCTTTACAGTTAAACAGTTTACGTAGATTCAAGGCCAAATTCTTGAGAATTTTCAAATGCTACTTAAAGCTTTCCATTATGGTCTCTATTTAACTATTTGGCAACCTACATTCTTTGGTTTTACTACAGAAAACTTAAAATAAAAATGTGGGTCAGCAAATTCAAAGGTTATGGATAAGTAATTTGATGCTGCCAAATAGTTACAAAAACTAATGGTCTAGTTGATTTGTGGAATTACTCCTTTTTTTGCATCTTTGCATTAATTCTCACTGCACAGACTCAAAAACATCTTAGAATTGCTTTTTAAATGCATTTTTAAACTCAAGGCATAAAACATGGTTTACTTTAGTTTCATACGTCATTTTTGTTATACTAATTGTGAATGTATTTTATTGTGGAACAATTACAAGGTGCTTTTTCAGCAGCAGAAAGCAAAACTTCAGCATTTACACATTTCTCATATACATCATATCTCAGCATTTTTCAAAGATTTACATTATAAACATTTGTGTGATTAAATTACATTAATGTACATGATCACTAGATTACCTGATGGCACGTGTGATTTTAGGATGGCTTCACCAAGAAATATTAGACACAAATTTTACAGAAGTGAATCAAGACGAAAAAGGAATCATTTGCACATATGAACTGATCAGGACCAGAAAGATCCTTGAAAGAGCCTGGAGAAGTTAAAATGGTTCCATGCTCATCAATTCAAGAACTTGATCAAGATTTTACGCAACTCTTAATAGAGTAAATATTGAGAAGTGGTATAAGGATATGCAATTAATGTCGAAGGAATAATCTAATCTAAAGTCTTTAAAACTATTAGCAGCAGACTGTTACGACTTCATCACATCAACCAAAGCCCGTCACACCAGTTTGTTAACAAAAAAGTAAAGAATTTGCTTTGAACCCTAAACATTTTAAAGGAGAAGTGGGAAGTCATTCCCTGTTTTTCAATTTACATACCTGTGAACATTAAACAATTTAATAACTAATACAACTACACTTTGGCATAGTGTGGGTTTGCTGCAATATACGGCAAATATGAATTCAAAACTTAAACTCTAATGCACTCACTTGGCCAAACCACAATGTCAGGTACTCTTCCAAATCTTCCTTCCCTCAGAGCAAATATCTCATGCAGGCAGTGACCTGTGCAAAAAGTTGAAACATTATTAAAAAAATTTGTTAACTCAGCAAATATGGCTACTTTATTTGACTGAGACGATGGTATTGGAAACAGGCAATGCTAATGTTTGCGAGTGTTTTTAAGTGTGATAAAAACAGCAGGGCATTACCATGAGAGCGAAAGACTCTGTCCTCTGGGTGAGATGAAAAAGCCACACGGGCAGCCTTCAACTCTTCTACAAAAGACTCGTTTAAGGTAGGGGGTGGCACTGCATTCACATTCAGGTTGGACTAGCACAAAATAGAAAGTTATAGTTAAAACAGCTTAAACTCAAATATATTTATGTAGGCAGATTGAAGACTTGATTGATCCTAGAAGACATTTAGCAGCCAGTAGCAGGTACATACTAATAACAGCACAGCGCAGTAAAAAAAATACAATAATGGAAAAAAAAAAAAAAAACTACACACATATATATATATATATATATATATATATATATATTAAAAAGCGAGTAAAAATGTAAACTTACTGTAGCTGGGGTTTTGTGTTGAAGACTGGCACCAAATGTGCTCTCAAACCAGTCCTTAAGACTTGGAAGAATTAATCCACTCAACCGATATCTGTAATCCACATTCAGATAGGTCAGTAAGTGATATCAGTACATTGAGA
>JAOUQT010054082.1:0-10721 GCA_025769995.1 Xyliphius kryptos | reverse complement strand
TGTGGTAATCCTAACTGACCTAAAAAGGGAAAAGTTTATTCTGATTTCATGTCAGACAGTGAGAAAAAAATGCATATTTGTCTTTTTATATAGTGTATGTAAACTTTTGGTTTCAACTGTAACTGTTAAAGTATATTTAAAGTAATAAGGTATATATAAAGTAATAAGGCACTAGAGGTTTTGCATGACTGTGAATAAATCACGGGGGAAAGGTGTTATTAGTCACGGACAGAATATTAAACAAAATTGACTCACATATGTGTTGTATTTGTGTAATATTTTGGGAAAAGACAACATAACATACATAAGCATAAATGGTAAAGGATAGAGAACAACTGCAGGCAAAGAAACAAGACACGTGTCAACTGTCTTTAAATACTACACACTAAAAAACAGTAAAACAATCAATAAAATACCAAAACACTTCAATGTGAATGTTTATGAAGCAACCAGAAACCATAATTAATATTTTAATTCTATCTATATAAAAATAATTGCAAGACTATTACATTTATATGACTGTTTATTCCTGTACATACATTCAGTTACTTTACCCTGAACTGTATCTTTAAACCTGATTGACGTGTTCTTGCAACCAGAGCAGAATAAAGAGCGGATGAGGAAACTGGTGAACAGTTCAGTTTTCAGCAACGGTGAGGAACTGTAGCCACTTAGAGGACTGGATCATCAGTCAGGTTTCTTCAGCTTTTTATTTCTAACCCTCCTGCTCTTTTTTTCTGGAGTGCACTTCAGATTTATATATCATTATAATTTACATTTAATCTCCTGTATTTTCTTGTGCAGAAATCCTAGATCTGCATGTTCAGTTTTACCAGGAGAGATGAACACAGATGACATGAACCTGGATTAGAAATGAAACTTTCCTCTGTTATTCATGGTAAGTCAATTAACACCACATTTTAAATAAGATGAGCACCTGCTGTTGGATTTAAACATCTGTTCGTGTGCCTAAAGTGAGCAGCTTACTTCAAAATTTTATGATTCGTGGCTTGTTTATTTTAAAATGCAGTTATATTGTAAGCTGTGTATTTGCATTTTACTTGACAGAATTTGGCAAACAAATTTTGAGCCGTAAATAAGCTGGCACTCAAGTTCATTCACAACAGGGACGAATGAACATTACTGTTTGAACACGGCTGGACTTTTTCAGCTATAATTTTATTAACAAAATCAAGTGTACTGAGACAAATCACGTATAATAATATGAATCATAATTAGATGTTAGTGTTTTTAAATTTTAATAGACAAATCAGAAGGGTTCTGGGTAATTTGTAATCCTATACACACCAAACACCATGAACATCTGTTTGGTTGGTGGTTATTTATTATTAGAGATCATAACCCAAATGCTGCCCTTTACAATTTCTAGAGTGATCGTTAAATTAAATGTACTCTTTTAACATTTTTTCATACTTTTTGTTGGATTTATTGTTTAAGTCACTTTGTCATTTTAAACATGTTTATTTTCAAAGTTAATTGCCCAATAAAGCACATTGTTGTGGTGGGAATTGATTTAAGCATTACAACAATTTGAGGAACTAAAACTGGCACGTTTATGACATCACAATTTTCATAGACTTGCTTCTCTATATCTTTCCGGAAATATTTAATGGATTATATGTTTTTCAAAGCTATACATGTAATCAATTACTGTTAACTTCTCATGTGAACACCGTGTACTATTACTGTTCATAGTTTATCCCTAATCATTAGTGTATTAACCTCCTAAAAGATTGCAACACCAATTTTTTTTCTATAAACCTATGTACAGCTGAAAACTATATATACGGTGCCTTGCAAAAGTATTCGGCCCTCTTGAACTTTTTAACCTTTTGCCACATTTAAGGCTTCAATCATAAAGAAGTGGAACAAAATTTATTGGATATTTAACTTTTTTTAGAAATAAAAAACTGAAAAGTGGGGCGTGCAATATTATTCGACCCCCTTGAGTTAATACTTTGTAGTGACATATTTTGCTGCGATTACAGCTGCAAGTTTCTTGGGGTATGTCTCTATCAGTTTTGCACATCAAGAGACTGAAATTTTTGCCCATCCTTCCTTGCATAACAGCTCAAGCTCAGTGAGGCTTGAGGCTGAAGAGCTCTTTCTACAGATTCTCGATTGGATTCAGGTCTGGACTTTGACTTGGCCATTCTAACACATGTTTATTTATAAACCAATCCTTTGTAGATTTTGCTTTATGTTTTGGATCATTGTCTTGTTGGAAGATTAATCTCTGTCCCAGTCTCAGGTCTTTTGCTGGCTCCAACAGGATTTCTTTCAGAATGGTCCTGTATTTGGCTCCATCCATCTTCCAATCTATTTTAAACGTCTTCCCTGTCCCTGCTGAAGAAAAGCAGGCCAAAACAATGATGCTGCCACCACCATGTTTGACAGTGGGAATGGTATGTTCAGGGTGATGAGCTGTGTTGCTTTTACGCCAAACATAATGTTTTGCATTGTGGCCCAAAAAGTTCCATTTCTTCTTCCACGTTTGGTGTGTCTCCCAGGTGGCTTCTGGCAAACTTTAAACAAGACCTTTTATGGATATCTTTGGGAAATGGCTTTCTTCTTGCCACTCTTCCATCAAGGCCAGATTTGTGCAGTGTACGACTGATTGTTGTCCTATGGTCAGAGTCTCCCACCTCAGCTGTTGATCTCTGCAGTTCATTCAGAATGATCATGGGCCTCTTGGCTGCATCTCTGATCAGTCTTCTCCTAGTTTGAGTTGAAAGTTTGGGAATTTTGGGTCTTGGTAAATTTGCAGTGGTCTGATACTCCATCCATTTCAATAGGATCGCTTGCACAGTGCTCCTTGAGATGTTTAAAGCTTTTTGTATGCAAATACGGCTTTAAACTTCTCCAAAACAGTATCTCGGACCTGCCTGGTGTGTTCCCTGGTCTTCATGATGCTCTCTGTGTTTAAAAAAAACTCTGAGTCTATCACAGAGCAGGTGCACTTGATTATACACAAGTTAATTCTGTTTATCATCATCAGTCATTTAGGTCAACATTGAATCATTCAGAAAACTTCACTGAACTTCTGGAGTGAGTTTGCTGCACTGAAAGTAAAGGGGCCAAATAATATTGCACTCCACATTTTTCAGTTTTTTATTTCTAAAAAAAGGTTTAATCATTTGATCTTTTAATAACAGTAGTATTAAAAAGTGAGAGTTTTGAAGGTTCAGAACTGATGTGTCATATGTACTCATGAATGTCTTTTTTTTCTTCTTAAAATAAAATGTTATTATGTTATAAATACAGCAAGCACCCTACAGCCTCTATAGCGTTTGCACATTAAATGTAAGATGGTTTATCATACAGCATTGTAGAGCAGAAGGACTCTGCCATTTCCTTTGCCCTTTTTCCAACAGTGTCTCAGTAGCAGAGCATGCAGCTGATTGGTTTATCTGTAACACCCACTGGTACAGAGAGCATCACAGAGTGAAGTGTGTCATATAGTTGTATAGGTGTGTGGTTGGAGGCACTTCCTGTGAACCTCTATTGTTCAAAATCCGCATTTTATATCTCTGTATGTGAAAGCTGTCAGCATTTTACATAATAAAAGTATATTTCAAACTCAAGTTTAGCTTAGTTTATATTGAAAATATTCCAAAGAAATACACTAAACTAGTAAGGAGCTGCAGCATTTATTTAGCGCCTTTTTGAAATATTGAAAGGTGTTCTACAGAAATGTTTTAATTTATAAATATAAATATTTAACAATATAGTAAATAAAGATTTAAATACATGTTTTTACCAACATTTACCACACCCAGCAGAAGCATTAGCTTTTACAGCTTAAATTTGGTTAACTCAGAAATTGATTGAGAGTCCATGTGTCAACTAAAATCTAATGTTTTTTTATGTTATTGGGCGGTAGTGGTGGCGCAGCGGTTAGTGCTTCCACCTTAAAACAAGAAGGTCCTGGGTTCGATTGCTGATGAGGCAAAAACAGTCAATTCTATGTGAAATCTTCTTGTCATTACTGCATTTTCTCTGTGTCTTTTAATTAGGGATGTATATCCCCTAGCCATTAGGGATGTATCAGTGCACATATAATGCCTTATAATAAGCTCCTCGTGATCACACATATGACATTCTTATAGATGTCAGAGATTTTGACCAGGTACCAATCATGCTAAAAAAAAGTAACTGTTGCTCTATAAACTTTAATCATTGAAAATATAAGCATGCCTGTGAGTGTGTGTCCAGCAATATGCCCTATACCCATATACACTAACTCTTCTTTAAAAAATCTGCATAAATTTTAGTATTTAGATTTAACTTTTTATGAATTAATATAACATCTTTCCTTTCAGCAGAAGTATTGCATTTAATTTCTGCAACACCTGCAACCTCAATAGATATGTTCACATGTTGAACTAATTGAAACTTAGGTTTCTGTGTACAGATTTGGTTAAACAGGTTTCCTCTTTGTTCAACATGTGGTGGACTGTAAGTTGAGATCGTACACATGTGACCTTCTATTTCTCTTTTTCTCGGTTCCATTTATTGGTTCCAAACCCCCAACCCCATTTTGACTGACACACACCTGATCGTGTGGTCTCCATAAGTTAAAAGGGTTTGAAACGTGTTTTTTTTTTTTTTTTTTAACTCTGTACAGTTCCACTGTCCAAGTTATAAAATTAAAGTTGACCATCAGAATATTTTATCATCAGAAACTGAAACTACAAACAAAAAATATCGTTGTAGAGAAACAAGCAGCACTTCATTGTTGTGGGTATATTTTTTTGAGTTTCAGATTATAGACATATATATGATTATAGACATTGCTAAAATGTCAACACGGTGTCACATAGTCTAGATGCTTGTGACTGTTACAATATAAATAATTCTTACAAAGGCAACACTGAGTAACAGAGTGCATTACTTCAGCGAAGACATTGTATCTATGTATACAGTAAGATAAGTAACATGTGTACAGTAAAGTGTCAAAAAAATCTGTTTATATTTTGGATTAACGTGTATGGAGCTGGCTGTTGGTAATTTGTAAAATTAGAATTTAACTTTATTTGATTGTAATTTCCATTTAAAAATGTGTGTGTAAAATGTCATTAAAGGTGATGTAAGTATATAAAAGATTTGTTGTTGGTTTTGGGGTGTGCCGTTTACAACATTTGCTTAAATGAGGTAAAAAATTTGTTACATTAACTGAACTTTTACCATTTTCCGTGTGTAGGGTGACTTACAAAAATCACAACTTTTTGCTTTTTAATCATTGTAGGATGGGCAGCACTGTAGCGTAGTAGCACATTCGCCCCTCTCCGTATGGTCCAGGTTTCAAATTCTGATCTGGGAGGTGTTTCCATGTTTTCCCTGTGTCATTATGGGTTTTCTCCTGGTTGTCCTGTTTCCTCTCACAGTCAAAAAAACATGATTTTCGGGAATTGGCTGCTTCAAATTTAAATTGATCCAAATAGTCCCTATATATTGTGTGTGTATTTGTGTGTGTCTATGTGAGTTAATAAGTGTGTGTCCAGTGATGTGTTGGTGCGATTTCTTGAGTGTATCCGCCTAACGCCCAAAATGTCGTTCTCCCCTGAATGAGCATGGAAACCCTGACCCCGCAACCCTAGTAAAGGATTAAGTGTAAGAAATTAAGATAAGATGGTAGGATTAACCAAATCGTTTAAATACTCAATATTTGCGAATGATTATGACAATATTGAATCAAGGAATTTGCACTTAATTTAATTTGTGTTTTTTTATTAGGGGGACAGTGTTGATGTTAAGGCCCTCAGGGCCAAGTTTCATGCCCAGGCAGAAAGGGGAGCGCTGGCTGGCATTGTTCAACCAAGGCCACACACAGCCAGCCATTTGAGCGATGCATCAGATAACGGCGTAATTCGAAGCAAACCTTCTCCTACAGCACTGAGACCAGTGCTTCCAATAAACTCTCCGAGTGAACCTAAGAAACCCATCCAAAGTCCACATGGAGTGTTTCCCAGACCTCCACCCACTCATCGAGTGCCAGCTAAAGAGGACCCTAAACAGATCACTTCTGACTCAGACAATGTAAATCGAGTAAAAGTGACGGGTGAACTTCTTCAAAACAAGATGCTACAGCACATTAGTGAGAGAAAATTCCAGGTCCCTCACAGATCTCCACTGCCAAGTCAGAGGAGTATGACAGATGTACCACCCCTGAGAAAACCTCTTCCTGCAGTTGGGGCTCGACCTGCAAAACCCAAACGACCGCAGTCCGTCTGTCTGGATCGTTATCGGCCGAGTGCCTCAGCTCCTTTACCACCAGGCCGAATGGAGATTAGGAAACAGGAGGGTAAGTGCGCTTGTTTTTATTATCTAGAGCAATTCAGTCTATTGACACTTACATGATTAATAGATTACTGGATTAAACAATTATGGGTGAAAAAATGAATTAATGGTTGAATGAATGGATGGGTAAGTAGTTAGGTGTATGGATGATTAGATAAATGGATGAATGAGTAGACTGATGAATGGTAGCTGCTAAAAGATGTGGGTTAAAAGATAGGTGGTTGATTGGTTAGATGGATGGATGAATAGATCGGTATGTTGCATCGGTGTGTTTTTGAATTAATGGGTGTGTGAGTGGGTGTATTGATGGATGTGTACATGAAATAAGGAGCAGATGATGATGGATGGATGGATGGAGGAGTGAGTGGCGAATGGATGAAAAAGAGAGGGTGGATGAATATATAAAAGGGTGACTGGACTGACAGATGGATGTATAAGTGTGGGTGGATTTATAAATAATGGAAGAGTGAGTAGCTAATTTAATGGATGGATAAATTGGTGTGGTGTGTGGTGGGGTTGAAGAGTTTGTGGAGAAATGGCATGAATTAGTTGCTGTAAGTTTAGATGCGTCTAGATTTAATTCCAGATAATTTAAGATCCTAACCACAGTGCTCTCTACACCTTGTTTTACTGTTGGAGGTTTTGCCTTTTTATTTTGGTGCAGAACAACATTTGCTGTAGACTTACAGACCTTACTATCCCAAAATTTATGAATAGCAAAGTAACATTTTATAAACTGCAGCAGTTTTTATTTAAAATTATTTTTAGCTATTTTCTTTCCAGTAATGAACCCTATTTCTGTGTTTATTAAAGTGTTTTCTCTACAACACCACAGCATGTAACAGGTCATGTCAGTATTTATGGGGTTTTTCACCTTTTGCATTAGTGTTTGTTGTGTTCTTGATATGATCTTTTGCAGAACACCCACTCTTCAAATCAAATCAAATCAAACAGTACCATTATTTACATAATATTTTCTACTTGGACTGAAAATCTGACTACGTTCTGATAATTTTTCATTAAAATATTTGTGGGTTATTTATTCATTCATTCATTCATTCATTCATTCTTTTATCTTCCTCTTAAATCCTCTACAAGGGTCACGAGGCTGTTCCCCATGCCCATCCAGGGGAGAACATTTCAGTTGAAAATCTTTATTCAGTAGATCATGGAACGCGCTGAGAACAAAATAACGTGAAAAAAATGATTAAAATGTAAATCAAAATTATGAAATTGATCAGTGTTGCTTCCTAACTGGACAGGTTGGTTTCACAAAAGTGTGGTTGACTTGGAGTTACATTGTGTTGTTTAAGTGTTCTCTTTATTTTTTTTGAGCAGTGTATATAGTTTTAAATAACATTATCCTGAATTCCCTCTGAATGAAATTTTTTTATTGATATGCAACATCCACATCCAATAAGGATCCAAGATCACAACGCCCTCTCCAACCTCCCAAAACCCCCCAAACGTACCAAAAGCCCTTCTAGTATCACAGGTAAGCATTCTCCAAAATTCCGAAAACCCATCGGACTTAAACCCCCTGCAATTTAAATCGAAGTAAACTTCCCCAAACCCCTGATAGTTCTTCCTCCACGCTCTAAAACTGGAGGAGCATCTTTAAATGCTTTAAGGGATCTTGAACAAAATAAAGCATAAACATAACAAAAAGTTCCTCTATGACCTAACTGTAGTTTTAGAACCCTGTAGTTCAAGAGAAACATACAAACATGAAAAACAGTTAAAAAACATGTCACGGTTTAGCTTCGACGAACCACTGAAGTAAAAAACCAAACTAACCCCCAACATTAATCGACGTATTTCTGCGAAAACTCGATAAAATCCGCGTTTTTAAATCTCTTAAAGAGGTTAAAAATAACGCGACAAACCAACCTCTCAAGCAACACGCATTCAAACACGAATATTTAACTAGTCTGTTAATTTAAACGTAAACTTTGTTCGAACAGGTTTATTTTCAGTGTCTTACCTCCTGCTCTTCTTGGTCCCGCTGTTACAGAAAGCAAACACACAACCTGGCAGCCCCTCATTAACGAAACTGTCCCTGACGTCACAAATCTCTCCCGATACTTTTGTCCATTTACAATCTATTTTATTGATTTCATGCTTTTAATTAAGTCAAACGTGACAGACGTCAGTTTTTATTTCAACAGATGTTTATTGTGTTTTGTAACAAATAAGTAAGAAGTGTGACAGCTGAAATATTGGGATGTTGGACTAGCAATTTGAAGGTTCCCCCCTATTTAGCAACATGGATACTTTAGGGTTCTTAAGCAAGGCCACGTCTTCTATTTTCCCACTTATGCGTTCCCCACCTTATTATGTAGGGTTCTTGCATATTAGACTTGGCCAAGTGTTTTACATTGGATGCCCTTCTTGGAAACCTCACCTTCTACCGAGGCTTGGGACATACACACTATGTGGACAATTTAGAGCAGCTGATTCACCTTAAATCCATGTATTTGGACTGTGGAAGAAAACCGGAGGACCCCGAAAATACCCTTGCAGACAGAGAGAGAACATCCGGGAGCGGTAAACATGCTAACCACTGAGACATGGTTCTTCCCTTCTTAGGCAAGGCACTGAACCCTCATTATTTCAGGGGTACTGTATCCTGGCTGACCTAGGATCCTAGATTGAAGTCGCTTTTGGGATAAAAGCGTCCTGAAAGCGTGTGCAAGAAGACCTCATGTATTGAATACAGACATATTTTTGCTTTTGATTGTCGTTTGCATTAAAGCCATAAAATTCCATGTAAAAAGGTAATTTTTCATAACCTGTGATTTCAGCAAGTTTTCATTGTCCAAATTACATTTAGATTTAGTCATTTAGCAGATGCTTTTATCCAAAGCGATTTACAAACGATAACACCACCGAGTCAGTAGTTTAGAAAAAGAGTCGGGCTGCAGAGTTTTTGAACCAACTGCAGAGGTTGGATTATTGAAGTTGGGAGACGGGCAAGCAGAGCATTACAATCGCTGAGTCTGGGTATGGATGAGGGCTTGGACCAGTGGTTGAGTAGCCTCTTCTGTAATGAAAGGTCTGGTTTTCCTGATGTTATATTAAATTAATCTGCAGGAACGGCCAGTTTTCATGACCTGATCTGAAAGTTTAAGATGATTGTCAATTGAAAAACCAAGATTACAGACCGAGTCAGTTGGAGAGTTTGTGGAGCCATCAATTTGGAGGGTCAGGGCATAATGAACTGAGAGTTTAGCTGGGATTATAAGTACCTCAGTTTTTGCCAGATTTAATTTAAGATGACAGGCTTTCATCCAAACACATGCCGGTGAGGCAGGCTGATATCCGATTCGTGATGCAGGGATTGTCACAGGGAAAAATGAAGCTGAGTGTCATCAGCATAGCAATCAATGGTAAGAGAAAACATGTCTTAATGACATTGCCCAGTGATGTCATATATAATTAAAAGAGAAGTGGTCCAAGTACTGAGCCCTGTGGGACTCCAGTGACTACTTGGTAAGGGTTAAAATGATCTCCGTCCCAAGACTTAATTCTCAAGACACAAGATTTAAGTGAGTCAACCACAAAAAGCAGTGCGGTCTCCGTAGACTGACCACACCTAAAGCCAGAATGATTGGGTCAAATTATGTTTTGTAGCTTGTACTGTTCATCTTATTTATTATGCTGCATTCAAAAAAACACGCACATATAGAAGTCTTCAATAAATATGAGGTTTAACTCACCAGAGTGATAAAAAAAACACACTGTAGAATCTGTTTTTAATTTAATTTAATGCCAAGACAGATACAAATCACATATTTTACTTCAACCACACCTGGTAAATAAGACCATCTCCTGACCAAAGTTCCTTATCTAAAGTTCTTGTTACAAGATACAAGCAGAGCAGGACAATGTCCACTACGACTTACTCCCACATTTACAGCAGGTCAACAAAGTATCCATACAAAGTATTGATGTAAAACCGGGTAACTGTTTACCGGAAATGCTTTCTATAAGAATATATAAACGGTAAATGTATTCTTTCTAGAGACATAATTAAAACAATAAGCTTCATCAACCAAAACTATTAGTGTTGGTACTATATTAGTCGCATTTTACAAGCATTTTGGTTAAAATAAAAAACAAAAATGGAAAACTGTACCTCTGAATCCTTGCTCAGATTTTTAAAATTATTTTTAGTATTGTTATTATGATTTCTCTTGGGTAAAACATTAAGGGAAACCAATACCGTAAGTCCAACAGACAAATTTGGAGTGTAGGTGCAGCTGGTATCTTCTTCGATAATAAAATTCAGAGCCATTGGCCTTTAATTGGTGCTATTGACTTCTAACTTTTCATTCATTCATTAGCTTTTGCTTATTCCTTTATGAGTGTCGCGGGGGGGGGGGGGGGGGCCCCCCAGG